>JBBPBX010012844.1:0-41209 GCA_038048925.1 Garcialebias charrua | reverse complement strand
TTTATTATTTTAATTACTTTTCCATGTTAATATCTGAATGTATCTGTTTGTTATGGTGTTCATTGGTACGTTAAAAATAAATCGTGTTTTTTACAGTTATTCATAACATATTCACAGAACGCAACTTCAAAAGAGCTTAACTATCACTTTAAGAATTTCTTGTTTGTTTTTATGTTGGTTTTTTGTTGTTTATTTGGGTGTGAAAATATACATATTCATGTAATAATGAGGAACAAAATAATAAAAAGAGAAAAGACAGAAAACATAATATTGGTTGTAATATCTGAGCTAAAATTACTCTCCATCCGTTTTCTTTATTCTTTGTCCAAATTTGCCAGTGAGTCAGCGCTCACTGAGCAAAAGGCAGAGTGCACCATGGTTAAGTTAATAAATTACATCACACTGAGGTACCATTCAGAGTCACCAATGAACCCAATGAACCCAAAATATTTGTGTTTTTTTTCCTACTGAATGGAAACCAAAACACCCTAAACAAAACTGAAAGTTATGCACCATAACTCATGTTCCCTGAAGGAAGGGAACGAAGTGCAGCATAAATGCTATGGGAAATTGCGCCCCGTGCGATTACCTGAAGGAATACAATCACGCCTTTACGGCAGGGGCGTCAGCGTCACGCCAGAGACCCCGCCCTCTGGGTATTTAAGGTGCTGACGCCCATCCTACTTCCTCCAAAATGCACTTCACCGAGCTTTCAGCATTGAAAAGGGCCAGGTATGTTGCACCTCGTTCCCTTCCTTCAGGGAACATGAGTTATGGTGCATAACTTTCAGTTCCCTTATCAGTCAGTCACTCGGTGCAACATAAATGCTATGGGAACGTAATTCATTCACGCCCTTGAAATGCTCAGTAAAATGCATCCTAGTGTGAAAGTCCGCCTTTATTCAATAGCTATCTCAAGGCTGCTTTCTACTGTGTGTTAGAAAGGACAGCCTGAGTGACATCACACGCAGTAACGTCCAGACTGTAATGCCTTGCAAACATATTTATTGAGCTCCAGTTCGCAGCCGCACAGATGTCTGCAACTGGTACACCCTTAAACAATGACCACGAGGTTGCCAAGCCCCGAGTGGAGTGAGCATGCACTCCAGAGGGTACCTGTTGACCTTTGCTAGTGTACGCCCTTTTAATGGCCTCAGTCACCCAGTGTAAGAGGCGCTACTTTGATAGGGCCCTACCAGTAGCTGGTGCCGCAAAGTACACAAACAGTTGGTTTGTTTTCCTCCATTCAGCTGTTCTCTGCATGTAAGCACGTAAAACCCTCACGAGGCTGAGTGCTTTCAGCCTTTTCTGTTCCTAAGTGAGGACAGGAGCAGGAGGAAAAGAAGAGAGATCAAAGTCCAGACTTCTGGGGTTCAGGGTCAAGACCTTAGGGATATACGCAGGATTAGGCCTTAGGGTGACCTTTGACCCATCAGGGGCAAACCTGGTACACATTGGGTGCACGGACAGAGCATGGAGGTCACCCACACATTTCGTCGAGCACAGGGCCAGTAGCAAGGCGGTCTTATAAGATAATAGATCTATCTTAATGTCGCTCAGTGGTTCGAATGGGGGATCACAGAGAGCCTCCAAGACCAGACTAAGATCCCATCCAAGGGTCTAGATCCTACTGGGGGGTCTCTTCCTTAGCACACCCTTCATAAATCTTATTATGAGCGGGGACGCACCAGGCGGCCTGCTCCCCCAGCCCTTGTGACAAGCCGAAATTGCTGATAAAAACACCTTAATGGTTGAGAAAGAACAATCTTTCTCCAGCAGGTCTTGAAGAAAGGTGAGGAGCTGGACCAAGTCACATGAATAAGAAATATTTCTTTCCATGTACCAAGCTTCAAAAATACGCCATTTCCTGGTGTAGAGAGACTGTGTTGACATAGCTCAGGCGTTTTGAATGGTATTTACCACGTTCTCGGGCAGGCCTGAGGCCACCAGTTTGTTCCTCTTAGCCACCAAGCTGAAATTTGCCACAGTTCTCAGCATAAGCGGCGAGGCTGTTCCTTCTGGTGACGTGGCGGGTCTCTGGAGAGGAGCAGGTGGCGGAACCAGCTCCTCCTCGAGGGTCCTGATTTCTGTGGCCCCTTGAGGGCCAACCAGGTTAGGGAGAGGGCCCTCCTGCAGATGTACCTCCATACCTCTCTGATCGAGAGTGTTGGGAGGCAGAAGCAATCTGCTGTCATCATTGGGCAAAAGCGGAACAGAATGCCTGTTTTTCCTCTTTTTGTGGGGAGTCATGGTCCGGAGGGGGTGCAAGTTCTGTATACGAGCAGACCTCCTGACTCCAGCCCGTTTCATGGTTGGGTCTGGTTCACTGGCCTCCGGCCTCATCAGTGCCCTGGAGCCTGATGAACCTCCGGGGGGCTGTGTTTCACCCGATGGGGGGGTGTCGTTTAAGCAGAACTGATTCAGTACAGCGAACGCGGTCACACGCTGCAGGATCATTGCTTGAGCAGGACGTGTTGCCCACTGAGGATAAGGGGACAGTTTCAGCATGCGGATGTGAAGCTGTTCGAGATAGTCCTCTGTGTTGAGCAGTTTTTTGTTTGGCTGGTGACAGAAAGTCCAGTCCCCTTCGATTAAAGGGAAGAGGAATCTGATTTAGCCCTGGTGCCATTTCTGCTCTGCATTGAGTGTTTACACATACTGCAGTGTCATCACCACTTCCTTTGTGAACGTGTGATACTGGTTTTGGCCTGTGGGCTTCTGTCGTGACCCCCCCGTCACTTACTGGAATCCATTGAATAGGAGCTGGTGGCCAGGAAGGTGGGTTGCCAGGTTCTGTCGGCGCGCACCCCTGGAGCGCGGACGTGTCACAGGTTTGTTTGATTTGTGTATTGCCGGCCCCGTGGTTTACGACGGGGCGGGGACTGGAACATGTGACCCCCCTCACCTGTCTCCATGAGGACTGGCGGGCCTGTTCGCAGACGCCTCTGGCACTAGCCGTGTTTCCATCAAGGTTTCTAGCTGCGCATTTTGAAGTATCGCAGCAGAAAAGCTTAATGGAAACGGCAAAATCCGTATTTACTTTCTCAAGTTCGCCAAAAAGTTTATACGCTCGCTTGAGGTGGTTTTTGGGATCTTCGAAAATGAGCAGATGCGCAAAACGACAGATGGAAACAGATTTTCCGACTCAGTTCTGCCGTAGCGAACATTCACGTCACGTGACGTTCAGCTGTTTCCGCTCCGGACAACATGTAACATCGCTAAAACTAGTTGGCATGACAGAATAAATACAACTTGCCCGATAGCAACACGTACCTGAAATATTCTCTCCATTTTGACGAGATGTGTGGCCGGGTTCTGTTTTCAACCGCTACTTCCTGTTTACTGTAGACATGCGCAGTGCTGACGTCTGACGTAATGACGCTGACGTCTGACGTAATGACGCTGTGCGTGGCTTGGTAGATGCGCTACAAGCCAGCAGATGGAAACACTTCTGCTTCGCATTAATTTGTATTTACATATTTGCGAGATTAAAAAAATTAGCTCAAAATTCGAAATGAAAATGGATGGAAACACAGCTACTGTCTGTTGCAGACAGACTCGAGGTACCCAGCTGGGACTTATTGATTAGGCTAACACCCCATGAGCCGTGAGGGAGGGGGGAATGATGGTCCCCGCCCTTTATATCTGCTGGAAGAGCAGAGGGGGCCGTGCTGCTGATGTTACTGTGTTTTGCTGTTTTGTTTGTTGTTAGGTTTTTTTGAGTCAAGAAAACAGAGAGGGGCAATTTTTTTAGCTTTATTTGTGCTTATGTGTAACGACAGATGTAAAGGATTTTATGGGGGGGTCAGTATTAAGCTGACCTCTTTATCCTTAATTACTTATTCAGATTGAATAGTAATTTCACGGATTCTTTTCTTTTTTCGGTTTACCCAATATTTCTGTGATCTTTAAGATGGATAAATAAATAAAGCCATTAAGTGACAGAGAACGTTGACTTTAGTTTGGTATGCCAGGCGACACTACCATTTATTTAAAATAAATCAACTAAAATCAACATCATTACACTTGATTGACAGATTTCATATTTTTTCAGTTTAACACGCATCAGCACACTTAAATGTAACACAACAGACTTCAATACAGGATGTTAACATACTTAGTCTGAGGCTCTATGACTTAAATATAGTTTCTAGCTTAGAATGGAATAAGGAGAGATTTAAGAGGAATAGGAGGAGGTTAAGAGGAAATTATTTGTCTTGACCATGTTACCAGAAATGACACTTTCCATCCGACTTCTGCTAAATTCCAGGTACGTTTGTAAACAGCTCTTTACCTTTTGACGACAGCCCGGTAAGAGAAGACCTTGTAGCTTTTCAGATGCACGGGGTCCTTGCGGGGCCAGTACATCTGAGCTGGTTATTCGTTTACCTTCCAACGTCTCCTGGTTTCGCGTTGGTCATCAGAAAATGCGTCAGCTCCTGGCCTCTGGCTCAAGATAACTTATTCCAGGAAGGAATAAACAAAGTTTTGAGCTTACGCTCGGTTCGAAGTGGACTCATAACAACATGTTATTAGTCTTTAACTGAATGACGTGTCCTTAGCGTTTGACTGACGTTCATTCAGTTCTTTGGGAAGACCTCATGCTGAGGCTTACACCAGCAGACTTCACGTTCCAGCAAAAGCTTAGAACCTTAGTAGAAGATCTGAGATGAGAGAGACTTGTCTCTTCCCCATTGGTCCAAAAGAACCAGTCGAGCAGTTCACTTGTTGTTATCACGATTCAAGGTGAAATTCAGAGCAGAGAGAAATTGTTTAGGAAAAGTGTCTCAGTGAGGAGACTTTCAGACGCTAGTGAGGGTTTTAGCTGAAACTCAACAAAAACAACTTCTGAGTTAGTCAGTTCGACATATTATCTGAACTTTGACACCTTTTCATTTGCAGAAATGACACAGCATATAATCACACATCATGAAAATGACAAAATGTTATTCTTTTGATTACATTAGAATAAAATTAAAGAAGCCAATAGTCTCTTTTGGTGACTATGTTCTCAGATTACAACTAATGGAATAATTTGTAGTAAATGTCTTGCTTTACTGAGAGGTCAGTAAAGGTCATCTCTGGAACAGTTCAAAAATACAAAGGTGTATCAGAGCGGACACGGTCATGCCCACTACATCTCCCCCCTTTTGGAAGCCATCGCCAGTCCTTGGGGATGGGGTCCAACACGAAAGGAAACCTTGAACTGTCTCTGATCTTGAAGTAATCCAGCAAGTGGAAAAGAAAAATCAAAAATTATAATCCATAAAGTTTTTGGAACTTCCATACTGTTCGTAGGTAATCCCATTGCGGTAAGCTTTTAATCCTTTGGAAAACAAAGTCTTATAATCCACAGCGGTAATTCCACAGCAGTAATTCCACAACGATAAGTTTTGTTGATTGATCAGCAACAATTGTTTTATAATCAGCATGTAGAGGGGATCCCTCGATTGAAGCAGAGGAGGCGACCCTTGGATGAAGGTTGAAGACCAAGCGTTGGAGCTGCAGGTCCCCACATCGAAGGTTGTTGGCTGGTTGGCTTCCAGTCAGTGCCACTCTGGTTCTATGTGTCATGCAATTATGTGGTTTTTAGGTGGGCTTATGATTGGGATTTTACATTAGGCCCTACCTATATGCACCTGGTGTGTAAGCTATCATGATTTAGATCAGCTACAATTACCAATTAAGGGGTGGATCAATTCTGTAAAATTAGAAATAGGGATCTATACCTATAAAATTTTGGAGGGCTTCTGTAACGAAGGCCTCTAATTCCAAACTATTCCTCCATTCATTACTTAGTTTAGGTTAAACTAAAATAGAAAAATGAAATATAGTTTGGTCTAAATGTCTGTTGTCTTTTAGACGAACGACGTAGGATTTGGTATTCCTAATAAATTTTGAAGTCTATGGCGAGACTCATCAAAATGAATAGATAATCTAGAATAGAAACGATCGAATCGGTTCAATTTAGAAATTGTGAGACCAGTGTAGTTTATGGTACCTTGAGTAGCTTTAAACTACATTGACTCTTCTACAGGTGTGCAGTGGAGAGCATCCTGTGCTCCAGCATCAACGTGTGGCATGGAGGCTGCACAGTTGAAGAGAGGAAAGCTCTGCAGAGAGTGGTGAAGGCTGCACAGAAGTCTGTTGGAGTCAGTCTCCCCACCATCACAGACATTTACACCTCCAGATGCAGGAAAAGAGCCACCTGCATCATGAAAGACCTCACTCATCCAGCACACTCACTCTTTGCCCCACTCCCCTCAGGACGGAGGTTGAGGAGCATCAAGTGTAGAACCACTAGACTGAGGAACAGCTTCTACCCTGAGGCTGTTAGACTCATGAATAAATAAAAATAAAATAAAAAATAAACACTGCAAAATATCACATCATACTGATGCTGATCTGTTTTCTTGTTGCTGTATTCATCTGTGTTCATCTGTGACCATCTGCTCATGCAGACTCATGTTCGTGCTGCTGTTTATTCCCACTATATTAAGCTTAGTGTATTACTAGTTGATGCTTTTCTTAGTTAGTTCTAGATGTTATTACTGTTTTTCTCTTTCATTTGTTGTTGGATGTAACTGGGACCTCGTGTACATAATCTCGTTTTCATCTCATGTACCACATGCGGTGCAAATGACAATAAAGACTCTCTGACTCTGACTCTGACTCTGACTCTTCAAGGGTTGAGATTTAACAAAACGAACTGCATGTTGGCATAGTTAAATCAGGTTTAAACATAGTTTAAACCTGATTAGTTTATTTACTAACTTGTGTTTGGGCGACCTTATTATTCCATGAAGTCGGTGAGTTTGTGAGATCTTTGTCTTTTGTGGATTCATTGAACGCCTTGTAAGGTTTGATCTGATTTCGATGTACCCATTTAGCAATTGGCTCTTTGCGGCCTTTGCTGATTTTGATTTCGTAGACGACTGAGGACACTTTGTCTGTTATCAGATGAGGTCCAGTCCACCTGGGCATTAGTTTGCGGGCGAGAGTTCCGGTCTCGGACCCTCCTTTCCCGGTTGCTGGGGCGAACGTATAGTACCAGACTCTGTCTCCCACTTGGAGTTCATTGTGAGAGGCCTTCTGGTCATAGTACGCCTTGCGTCCTTCAGCGGATTTTTCCAGGTTTTTCTGGGCGAAAGCAAAAGTGTTTCTGAGGTGTACATTCAAATCTTTCATGTATTGTTGTGTAGTGTAGGCTGTCGCCATGGCGGCGTCGCCTGGTTGGTACAACAGGTGTAGAGGGAGAGTCATTTGTCGACCGGTCATCATCTCGAAGGGAGAGATGCCAGTTGATGTGTGTGGAGTGGCTCTTATGGCCATGAGGACCAGAGGGAGTTTCACGTCCCAGTCCTTGTGGTTTGCAGCCACGTATTTCTTCAAAATACTCACCACAGTTCTGTTTGCTCTCTCTACTTGGCCTGAAGCCTGTGGGTGGTAGCCGACATGAAAGTTGGCCTTGACGCCTAGCGTCTTCCACAGTTCTTTCATCACTTCACCTGTGAAGTGTGTACCTTGGTCTGAGTTCACCCTAAGGGGAAGTCCAAACCTTGAGAATATATGATTCATTAACAACATAGCAGTGGTTTGTGCTGTGTCGTTAGGAGCTGGTAGGCATTCTACCCATTTGGTAAATGCACAGGTTACCGTGAGAAAATATTTATTTCCTCTAGAGCTCTTAGTGAGTGGTCCAACCCAGTCGATCTGGAGGTCAGACCATGGGAATGCAATGCCTCTGCTTTGCAGTGGTGCTCTGTGAAGTGGTCTGGTTGGCTGAAACTGGCCACAGACCACGCACCCTTCAATGTAGTCCTTGACATCCTTTTTCATTCCAGGCCAATAGGCAATTTGTTTTAATGCCGTCAGCGTGGCTTTATCTCCTTTGTGTCCTGCAGACGGGAGATCATGGGCATGAACTAACATCACCCCCCTTTGGTCATGGGGAACCACGAACACAGGTGAGGACGTTGGTCCATGAGCGAAAGTTAGGATGCCTTTGATTAGTTTTAGCTGTTTGCGCAGCTGATAAAGGACTTTAAGGTCTGGATCGGAATCCAGTTCGTCTTTAGACGGAGTGTTTTTGTCTGGATCAGTCAGGTACAGTATCATGGAGTTGATAGCAGGATCCGACTTCTGTAGTTGGATGATGTCTGGGTCAGTCAGTGCGGGTCGTACAGAGACTGCGTTGTCAGCAGGTCTGGCTGCGGCCTGTGCACGTGTGACTGCCATAACCCTGACTGTAGGTTGTATTGACAGAGTCTTGATTAACCAGGAGGGGTCGAAGGACCATAGAGGACCTTCGTCGGCTCCTTCTTTGGCTAAGGAATCTGCAATGTCATTGTAGTGCTTGTCATCGCCTGGGACTCTAGAATGTCCTGGAACTTTCTTCCAGTAGATCTGTAAGTCGTGTGATGTCACCAAGTGATCACACGCTATGAAAAGCTCTTTGTGTTTGACCACTTTTCTGTCGCTTGTTAGGAAACCGTTCTGTTTCCACACAGCGAGGTGACAAGCGAAACTTAAACGAGCATAGTTAGAGTCAGTGCAGATGACTAGCGTCTTGATGGAGCGTTCTACTACCATCTGGAGAGCTATTAGGATTCCTGCAATCTCAGCGTACTGAGAAGTCTGAGAGCCTAATTTGTAGCTGAAAGTAATCTGTTCTTGGTCTTGGAGGAGGACCCCTCCAACACCTGCTCTGCAGATTTTGTCGCGGAGGAATGAAGATCCATCCACGTACAATGTAGTCATATCCTTGCAGATATTGTCATCAAAGAAGTGGTGATTCGGGTCTTCAGTTATTGGGGTTTTTACCTCAACCAGCGGCTGGGTGGCTGGTACATCTTGTGTACACTTTTGGCAGATTGCCAAGTCAGTCCCCAGATGTGACTTCTTGTTTTGACCATAACGGATGTCTAGGTTAAAACTTTGAAGCGCCATGAGCCATGTTGCAACACGTGAGTTTGTTACCACACCATCTCTAATGCGTTCGCTGTTTAGGAAAGTCACTGGCTGGTGTTGTGTTTCAACAATGATTTTCTGTCCACCAATGTAGCTGGAGAAATGTTTTACTGCCCACACTGTGGTCAGCAGAGCTTTCTCACAGTCTGAGAATCTCAACTCAGGGCCTGCCATTGTCTTGCTGGCGTAGGCCACAACACGCTTGTCTCTGTCGTGTATTTGGTACAGACCTGCACTTATACAATGAGCTGAGAAGCCCACTTCCAAGTAAAACTCTTTGTTATAGTCTGGGTAGACTAAACATGGGGCTGACTTGATCCTGTTTATAAGAGCGTCCATTGCCTGCTGCTGTTTGTCAGTCCAGACAAATGGAACGTCTTTCTTAAGGAGTTCAGTCAGTGGCTTTGCAAGGTCTGCATAGTTTTCTATGAACTGGTTCGAGTAGTTACACACGCCAAGAAAACTTTGTAGTTCTTTGAGATTGGTGGGGACTTTGAGATTGTCAAGGCCTTGGGTGCGAGTCAGCTGTGGTTGTACTCCGTCTGGACCTACAAGTAGGCCAACGTAGTCCACCTTGGTTCTGCACCACTGGCATTTTGACAGTGATATTTTAGCACCAGCAGTTGTTAGTTGATTCAGAACGTGGTCGATCTCAGCCAAATGTGAGTCCAGTGTTGGCTGCCTCAAAAGGACATCGTCCACGTAAATCAGTGTCCCACGCTCGTGGGCATCTGGACATGCTTTGTTCAAGAAAATATTGAACTCTGCAGGTGAGTTAGCGTAGCCAAAGGGACACCTGGTAAAGGTTTATTGTCGGCCACCAAAAGTGAAAGCTAGTTTGTATTGGTCCTCGGTGCGCACAGGGATGGTCCAAAAACCAGAGGCGACGTCAAGGGTCGAGAAGTACTTACCATTGGTGACCTTGGGCAGTTCCTGTTGGAGCTGGGTCATTGGCCACCGTGATAAGGCGACTTGTTTGTTTAGCTTTCTGTAGTCAATAGTGAGTCTCCACTTTCCATTTGGTTTTAACACTGGCCATAAAGGCGCAGAGTAAGTGCTGTTACAGTATCTGATGATACCATTCTTTAAAAGGTTATCAAGGATTTCCCTGATAGGTTGATGTGCTGCCAGAGGAATCTTGTACTGTCTGATAAATGTGGGTGGAGCTTCGCGCGGTGTTGGGATGCTCACTGAATGGAGCGCGGTCAACCCACAATCCATTGAATCAGTCGAGAATGATTTCTCATATTTTAAGAGAACTTGGAAAAGTCTGTCCCTTTCGTCATCAGTTTTCAGGGCGTCGGCTTGGGCGACCACCTGTTCGATCTGTGAAGAAATTGAGAGGGGTTCTTGTTCTTTGGGGAGCTCCAATGAGTCCCTTTCTGTGTCATTTACCCTGTTTATAGGCAGGACACTATAGGTTTGAGAGCTTAGGCTGTAGTCTCGGTTTAGACCGACCCCGTAGACTGTGTCTTGGTCGACCTCATTGACAGAGACGAGAGTTATAGCCTGTTTAGGCTTTGTGAACAAGACTTGCCCCGTGTATTCATTTGGGATCAGGTATTCTGGGAATCCTCCCAGAAATGGAATGCTCAGTTCAAAATCATGGAAATCAGTGGAGATCAACCATCCTATTTTTGTGTATTTCTTGATCAGTACCGCTTCCGTGCCTGTGTTACACACAGCAACAGATGTGGTTCTGCAGTCAAGGCTCACTTGTCTCGTGGCCTCAATGGACAGGCCTAAGTTGGAAAACTTAGGAGATAGTTGAAAGTATGCCTGTTTTTGGCTAATAGCTTGATTAGCCATGATGTGAATTTTCACCATCTGGTTCATTGCCTGAGGTAGTACTGTGGTGGTTTGGTTGCAAGCAACCTCACAGACTTCTGGTATGGTCTGTCCAGCTTTGAGATTTTCTGTGCTCAGCACAGGAGAATCCTTCTTGGCTGTTTCCAGTGACCACAGTACATTGTTGACGGTGTCCACTCGGACACCCAATCTTACCAAAATGTCAGAGCCTATGTAGGATGCATGTGGTAAGTTTCGGACCACGAGGAACGGGTGGACCAGTTCTCGTTTGTTCCAGTTTAGGTTCAGGCGAATGACTCCATTTGCGGTCATTACCCGCTCACTTTTGGGATCAAGATGAAAGCGTAAAGCTTTCTTGGCTAGTTCTAGACCCAACTGTTTATTAACCAAGGTTTCATAAAGAGCTTGGCTGATTGCTGAATTATCTGTCCAAGGAGACAGTACAGCATCTTCGGTGTGGGATCCCTGGATCTCGACACATTTTACTACCCGTTGTAGGTAGTGTTCAGTGAGTGCCGATTGCCTCAGCTCGTAGAGGGAGGCCTTGGTGTGGATTGAACCCAACGGTCCTGGATCAAAGTGTTGAATGTATCTTGAAAGCTTTTGGATTTCAGGTATTGGAATAGAAAGTTGAGGACCATTGTTATTCCCATTTACCTGCGATCCCGGTGCAGGTGATGTTGTTGAGTATGCATATCCCTGTTCCGACTGACGGGTCTTAACAGGTACGATGAGTTGTTCTGCATCACCGGGTGGAGGTGGGGGTGGGAAGCCTTGAGAATGCTTTGCCACAACATCCACCCACCTTTCCCTTTCTTTAAAAAGGTTTTCTTTAGTTAAGGTCAGTTCCGCCTTACTTACATTCAATTCTCAGCGTAAACATTCAATTTCAGTTTGTAACGTTGTACACTGTTCACTGAGTTTTTTGTGTTCCTCGAATTGAGTGCTCCCTTTTATTTGTTCTTGTAATTTATCATACTCAACTTTCAACCTTGTGCACAGGTTGTGAGCTTCTTCTCTTTGTCCCATGCTGTCTTTTAGTGTTTTAGACAGCGACAGTACCTGTTGTTGTAATTTTTCATTCTCTCTTTCAGACTCCTCATACTTTTGTTCTCTGGAACGAATGCTTTCTTCATATGTTTGTGTTTACGACTGTATATCAGTTTTTAAACATTCAATCTCTGTATTTGTCGTTTCTTTGTACGATACAAATTTTAAAGTGGTATCTTTGTGTTTATCTTTTTCATCATCCAGTTCCACATCAAGGTCCCCGCTCCTCTCCATTTCATGGTCCAGTCTGGCCTTCAACAGAAGGGCCAATTTTGCTAGACGTTCGGCGTTTAGCTTTTTACCATCTTTTTTATTTATACCTGTTGCTAGACTTTCTAACTCCGTGTCCAGAGTCAAGATGTCCATCGCTGCTACTTCATCACCATACTCTACGAGGGGTTTTGTTAGCAGTTTTAAAGCATTATCAACACAATCTGTGTCTTCTGAATCAGAGTCTGAATCCTCAAGCGCTGGGATTTTCTCCTCCTCTTGCGCTGGAGTTTGCTCACCTTCAGCATCCTTCAAGGATGAGGATGGTACGACGTCATCTGCTTGTTTATCCATATTTGTTTTGAGTCTGTAAAAATCAACAAGCTGGTACATGTGGGTGTTATTCTAATTTTTTTTCCATTTAAATTAACATTAGTGTTTTAATTGTACACAGAAAAACATTAAAAACGTTAAAAATGCAATTTTTAACTAAAGTGTACAGATGTGTACACCAAATCTGTTTAAAATGCAGAGATGTGAGAGCTTAATGTGGAAATGCTCTGTTCTCCATCATTTTGTTCTTTGATTTAATGTGAAAATCAAATAGAAGATGCTTTTTTGAAAGTTCTTTTAAATCTCTGGTATTTAAAATAAGCAAAAATGTTTGCCTGCACCTCTGTTATTCTAATGTTTTATTTAAAATAGACAGGAGTTTTTTGTTTGTGTACAGAACAATTTTACAGGTGGTGTTTTTACCATAAAAATGCTGACTTTTTATGATGTTTTGAGAAAACTTTTAGTGAAACCTCCGTTCGTCTTGTGAGTGTAAGCTGCCTGTCACTCAAAGTGCAGCACCTGGAAATGACGACAAAAAATAGGCGGGTTGACGCAGCGCATCACCAGCTTCCGTACTTGAGCGAGGCGGAGCTCGCTACACAGATACCTGACGTCAACCAATCAATCACAGCGCTTGTAGTTCTATTCCCAAGCATTCATGGTGAATGTAGTTTTCTTACCTTCGACCAATGCATTGCCGGAAATGACGACAAAGTGAGCTGGTTGCAACGGCGTGCGTCCCCACTTCAGCGAATCAGCGCTCGCTACGAGAGTGATTGACAGCTCACAGCTCTCGTTTTATCCAATCACAGCTCATAAAAAAACGTCTAGGACACGTCGCCTTAACGTTACCTTAGCACAACAGAAAGCAACTTTACAGACCCTTAAAACAACTCAAACGCTTCAAATTAACTTTCCAAAATTCTGGAACGTGGCAATCACATTTAAAACAGGTACAACTTAGCTACGCTCAGTAACCAGCACTTCATTGTAACACGACACGGACTCTCTCAGAGCCGCGTTCAAGGTCAGTTCCGTCCACTTTAAAGGAGCAGAACTCGGTTTCACGAACCACTATCTGACACGTTTCAACAGTAATATGCTTCTTTTGACCTGCTCTAAAATGTAAAAATACCACACATAGCAATCTGGTAGATGTTAATAATAGCTTTTCAGGCAATTTGACTTGGCGGTCATCAAAGCTTTGTACAGGAGTCTGTGCATGAACTGGACCGAACGGAACCAGAACCCCCCACAGACCACAGGCTGACAAGACCTCACCTAAAAGCTTCCAACAGCGTGTTAAAGAGTTGAACAATAACAATCTCTCAGCTTCAAATGATAAAAACATGCAGAATCTGCCTGTCTTGAACACTTCCAGCCAAAATTATTATCCTCAGTTTAAAACTTGGATCCTAATATGCAAACATGACGTTACAGTTCATGAGAGACCACAGATTCATGAATAATCCTTTAGAAACTCATACGGTGCCACCAGATGTAAAGGATTTTAGGGGGGTCAGTATTAAGCTGACCTCTTTATCCTTAATTAATTACTTATTCAGATTGAATAGACCCATTTACAGCCTACGTCATCAAGCAGCTGCGCGTGCAGCGTGGCCACAGCAGCATGACGGCTCATAGTGTATTATCAAGCTACGCTAGCATGTTATCGGTAATTGATCGCAAAGCTTACTTTAATAAGTTAACTTTGAGCAATGGCCATCAGCTTCCTGATACGTGTACAGTTACTGAATGGGAGGATGACGTGAGTAAGTGGCCTAGCATTCAGTGGCCTGATATTTACACGTATTTGGTGGAGAAACCTAGCGTGTACACAAGAGAAAAGCTACGAGCATACAAATCACTCGATGCGTATGACTACGTTGTTTGTGGACATGTACAGGAAGTGTGATATAATATGGACGCAGATTTATGTGTTTTAAAGTCCAAAGTCCTCCCCAGTCAGAGACAAGGCGTAAAGATGTATGAGGCTTGGGTAATCGTCAACAAAGTGGAGAACTACATTCTCACAGCAAACTGCACCTGTATGGCAGGGTAAGTTAATTTTGGTTCTTGATATGCATAATTTGCTTCTGTTTTAGGCCACTGCAATTTTAGATTTTACATTCTTTTCAGTGTAAAATGTTTTATTTGCATTGCTCAGATAACTTAGTCATTACATATTCAAAAATATTCATCCAGAGGTCACAGTGGCTTGAATTACAGAAGCTAATGAAAATCACAAATGTTTATTTACAATCAAAGTCAGAACATGGTCAGGAAACATTCAAAAGTGACATTTACACCATAACATGTTAGTAATTTCCAACATTTCAGTCTAGGATCATACTGTAGTCATTTTTTTTTTTTCATTCATTCATTCATTCAACCTTTATTTATACAGGCTAGCCTCGTTGAGTCACGGGGACTCATTTACAAGAGGGACCTGTCTCACTCACACCAAACAACCATCCACTCTCACACTCACACCTAGGGTCAATTTAGAGTCACCAATCAGCCTAACAAGCATGTTTTTTGGTCTGTGGGAGGAAACCGGAGTACCCGGAGGAAACCCACGCATGCACGGGGAGAACATGCAAACTCCACCCAGAAAGGCCCCGGACCGGGATTTGAACCGGCAACCTTCTCGCTGAGAGGCAGCAGCTCTACCAGTTGTGCCACCGTGCTGCCCATGCGGCTGCCATACTGTTCAAAGTCGAGCTCGCAGTTAGGATGGGCAGGACAGAGAAGGCAGCAGTTACCTCCGGTGTGTGCACGTGGAAAGAGAGTCGAAGAGATGTCAAGCCAGCTCCACTGAGTGAAATAAAGTTCAACAAAACTAAGAGGCTACGCAAGCAGTTTCCAGCAGCATCAAAACCTACTCACAAGAACAGTGGGACACCCAGAGGCATGTAGATGTTGACAGAGGCAAAATAAGGCCCACTTTGATAATTATTAAATTTTCAGGGACTCCAGACTACTGTAACTTCTTTATACAGTACAAGTAACAAAGTTCACACTCATTTCATTTTTATTCATAACATGCATTGGCCTCTACTCCTAATTAAAAATTGTTTGAGCGACTAAAGCATTTAATTATAAATCATTATTAATAGAGAAGTGGCTAAAAACATTGTTAACAGTCTGAACTTCACAGGTAAAATATAACCCAGCTGAGTGCAGTGTGGAGCCCTGCGTTTACATTTCCATCTCACTTTTGAAGATGTGGATGTAATATACCACCCTAACTATCTTTGTTTGTTTTTTTAATAGTGCTGACAGATGACGACATCCTAGAACTGCGGGCTGTGGACCCAGATTGTGCAGTGCTGACGAGCTTCGACAACAGTGACACGGACACAGCTTCATCTGACGAAAACTATGAGGAGCATGGAGATTTACCGGAGTCCTTAACTGCTTTATTCAGCACATCATCCAGAGACCTCACACCCGATGAACTAAAGGTGAAATGTGAGGAAACATTTCACCTGCTGAAAACTAAACACACACCTGATCAGTGCAAAAGGCTGGAAGCTGTGACCCGACAGCAGTCGTCTAGGGAGTGGAACATCCATAGAGCTGGTCGAATCACAAGCACCAAATTTCATCGTGCCACCACTTCGGACATGATCAGCAACACATATCTGATGGATGTAATGCAGTACAACCACAGAGATTTAAATGTACCATCTGTGCTGTGGGGACAAAACATGGAGGAAACTGCACGACAAACATACACTGATTTAATGGCCAAAACACATGAAGATTTTTTTTGTTTGGACAACTCTTTCACTTTAAAGCAATCACACCCATACTACCATCAGATCCAACTCCACATGTTTGTGTTTGATGTCAAATACTGTGACTTTGTGTTGTGGTCAAAACAACAACTTATTCTACAGCGTGTTATAAAAAATCTAGCGTTTCTACAAGAGACCCTGCCAAAAGCTCAAAACCTTTTTATCTCAGGTTTGTTGCCAGAACTCCTGACCAGAAGACACGATCCTGCCTTTGAGTACGGTAAAATGATCAGCTGTGTTAAGTGTAATAACTCCTTTCACTACAGCTGTGCAAAAATCAAAAGGAAATCAGCAACTTGGATCTGTGAGGAATGCCAGATGTTTTTGGCCTAAATGTAAAATGCCATGAATTTGTGCATAAAGAAGTAACAAATGTCAGTTTTTTTTTATACTTTATGTTGTGTACCAACATTTTTTTGTCATAGGTGGTCTGTTATTTACCTTGATCTTTGCAGCCATTCATAATCTGATGTTGATTGTTTTAAATAAATCTTATATTAAACATCTTAATTTTTTTGTAGGCTTCTAATCTGTTTTTCATGTCAAATTCAATTATTAGGATTAATTTTGAACCACATTGTACCTGTATATACAATTTGGAAGAAATACACAGGTTCTAATTTAATTAAATCGTTTGTTTATTGTTAGACAGGTGACAGTTTATTGATCTACTGCAGTACATCAACATTTAAAAGTTCATTTCAAGTGATGTGGATCAAATTGCACACATCAATGTAAAAAATTTCAGAACATTACTTTTTATGCAGTTAGTTACTTTTTAGGAACAACACTTTTACAGAGGTTTGTGAGTTGTGTAAAGTTGCACTTAACAGTTGAATAAGAAAACTGAGATCCTTCCAGTTTATGTTTTAACTTTTGATGTTCAGCCTGTAGCGTGTCAAACTCCTGACGCAGGTGGGCATATTCATTCTGAAGTTGACAGTGCCTCAGGTTCAGATCATCATATTCAGTCCTCGGGACTACATCTTCTTGTGCTGAAAGTTATGAAAAGAAACGGTAAGCAAATGCACCAAAAAGCAGGAAGCAACACTTTATGCTCTGACACAGAATGTGCCTGTGCTGTGAAGTGTGTTCTTTTTTAGCTGATTAATTGTGAACAATATTTAGCTGTACACATTGGGGTCAAAACTGCAAGCAAACCATTCTGGTTTGAATAAAATATGAGCAGAATGTTGGACGACACCCTAGTATTTTTGAAATATTAAATCTATCTATAATTAATTAATTTATCAAACAATCAATTTATTAAAAAGTGTGTTAGATAGGACATAATATATTTGTACCAGGGTCATGTTCCATGTTGGATTCTTGTTGTTCATCTGAAGTGACACTGCCAGGGCTGGGTTGATGTGATGACTTGTGCACACCATCATCTCCACTTTTTCCTCTGGTACCTAAAATAAAAATATGTGAATATGTAGTGACACACAGTAAATAAACATTTACACATCATCTACTTTTACTACAGAGCTGTATTTCAAAGCCTGCACTACACCAAAGTATGCTAAAGACCATGACAACAGAACACAGAAAAAAATAAAATAAAATAAATAGTAAAGACAGGCCAAGGCAAATTATCCATACCTTTTCATCTTTGCTCATGATCCCTGTCCTTTAGTGTACACAAACACAGAAGGTACGAAATCAGGACTTTGATAATCCAACGACATTTCCCCTGAAAATAAAGCACAGAGGCATTTGTTTATTAAGAGCTAGCTTATTAGCAACTAGCTTCTAGCCAACTTTCCGACCGAATTTAACAGCAATAAACTGCGTCTAGATTTTAAAAACAATGTTTAATGACAACCAGGGTTAATGGTGAAATAAAACTAGATGAGTAACCTTACCTGATATAAAATGGGCACCGCATACTCGTGCATTTTTGATGATGTCCTCGGTCCAATCCACCTGCTTGATGGTCTGAAGCGACAGCTGCCTTCGGTGGCTTTGAAATGGTCGATTGCCTCTTGGTATGCGGTAGAACTTCAGTCCTTCCTTAGAATACCTATTGTACAACTGTATACGCAACATCATGACATTTTGTTGCTGGTGGAGGAAATTACTTAGCTAGATTCACTCCGCAACTTTGTTATGCTTGGTAAAAAGCCTGGGTGGGTGGAGTCTTCTGTTGCACCGGTGCGCGCGCAGCCGTCCTTGTTTACAAACACTAAATGGGTCTATAGTAATTTCACGGATTCTTTTCTTTTTCAGTTTACCCAATATTTCTGTGATCTTTATGATGGATAAATAAATAAAGCCATTAAGTGACAATGGAAACGTTAACTTAGTTTGGTATGCCAAAGACACTACCATTTATTTAAAATAAATCAACTAAATTAACACCATTACACTTGATTGATAGATTTCACTTTCTTTGCAGTTTAACACGTATCAGCACACTTAAATGTAACACAACAGACATAAATACAGGATGTCATCATACTTAGTCTGTGGCTCTTAGCTTAAATATACAGGTAGTCCCCGACTTACGAGCGAGTTCCGTTCCTGCGAGTTGCTCGTAACACAAAAATTCGTAAGTTGGAACACGAAGCACGTCTTCTCGTAAGTCCGGATTTTCGCTCGTAAGTTGGAACATTTATGCTAGCGCTACTATGAACACTCGTTTTTCATCAAAAACGTTCATATTAGTTCATAAACATGGTCGGAAACGTGTTTCCAAACGGTTAGCTGACACACTTTCATCTAAAAACACAAAAAAGTGCTGTATTTTTTACAAATTTATTGCTCGTTCGCCAGCTCGTAAGTCCGGACACTCGTAGGTCAGAGCGCTCGTAAGTCGGGGACTACCTGTAGTTTCTAGCTTAGAATGGAATAAGGAGAGATTTAAGAGGAATTGGGAGAGGTTAAGAGCTGCCGTGGCGTTAAGGGCGGCCGTGGCGTAGTGGTAAGGGCAGTCGTCTCCCGATCGGAAAGTTGGCGGTTCGACTCCCGGGACCCGCACCATGTGTCGTTGTGTCCTTGGGCAAGACACTAAACCCCGAGTTGCTCCCGGTAGGACTGGAAAGCACCTTGCATGGTAGTCTGCCACCACCGGTTTATGAATGTATGTAGCATTCAATATATGTGTAGCACTTTGAGATTTTCAGTAATGAAAAGTGCGTTATAAATTGAATTAATTATTATTATTATTATTATTAATTATTATTATTATTAAGAGGAAATTATTTGTCTTGACCATGTTACCAGAAATGACACTTTCCATCCGACTTCTGCTAAATTCCAGGTATGTTTGTACAGGTAGTCCCCGACTTACGAGCGCTCTGACCTACGAGCGTCCGGACTTACGAGCTGGCGAACGAGCAGTAAATTTGTAAAAAATACAGCACTTTTTTGTGTTTTTAGATGAAAGTGTGTTAGATAACCAGGAAACACGTTTCCGACCATGTTTATGAACTAATATGAATGTTTTTGATGAAAAACGAGTGTTCGTAGTAGCGCTAGCATAAATGTTCCAACTTACGAGCGAAAATCCGGACTTACGAGAAGACGTGCTTCGTGTTCCAACTTACGAATTTTCGTGTTACGAGCAACTCGCAGGAACGGAACTCGCTCGTAAGTCGGGGACTACCTGTAAACAGCTCTTTACCTTTTGACGACAGCCCGGTAAGAGAAGACCTTGTAGCTTTTCAGATGCACGGGGTCCATGAGGGGGCCAGTACATCTGAGCTGGTTATTCGTTTACCTTACAACGTCTCCTGGTTTTGCGTTGGTCATCAGAAAATGCGTCAGCTCCTGGTTTCTGGCTCAAGATAACTTATTCCAGAAAGGAATAAACAAAGTTCTGAGCTTACGCTCGGTTCAAAGTGGACTCATAACAACATGTTATTAGTCTTTAACTGAATGACGTGTCCTTAGCATGTGACTGACGTTCATTCCATTCTTTGGGAAGACCTCATGCTGAGGCTTACTCCAGCAGACTTCTGCTCGTTTCAGCAAAAGCTTAGAACCTTAGTAGAAGATCTGAGATGAGAGAGACTTGTCTCTTCCCGATTGGTCCAAAAGAACCAGTTGAGCAGTTCACTTGTTGTTATCACGATTCAAGGTGAAATTCAGAGCAGAGAGAAATTGTTTAGGAAAAGTGTCTCAGTGAGGAGACTTTCAGACGCTAGTGAGAGTTTTAGCTGAAACTCAACAAAAACAACTTCTGAGTTAGTCAGTTCGACATATTATCTGAACTTTGACACCTTTTCATTTGCAGAAAAGACATAGCATATACATATGTGATCATAAGACATATTGTAAATTACAACACTGTTCATGAATAAACACAGGTGTATCAGAGCGGACACGGTCATGCCCACTACAGTAGAAACAGAGGGCCACCATCCAAATTTCGCTTAGCGCCCCAAAGAGGCTTGCCTGTTGTTTAGGTGGTGGCAAAACTATTTAAAGTCAGCTGATTTGACCATTTTAATAATTTATTAAGAAAACTTAAACTGAGACACACTCTTACAATAATGTTAGCTAACAAATATTTTTTTAGGTGTTTCTGTTGTTAAATGTTAACGAAATGCAGGGTTTCCGCCCGCTGTGTGCGCGCTCACGTACTGGTATTCTTTCATCAGACGTAGCGAAACAAATTTTTAAATCCAGCTCATTTCACAATTACTTTCATTTATTAAGGAAAAGTTCAGCTCAGACACATATTTGCTATAATTTTTAGCAAACAAATAATTGTTTTTAAGTGTTAATCTTCTTAAAGCCTTGCTGTGCGCTCCTGTGTGGCAGACATTTGCAACAGAGCTAAACACTTGGACCGCATTTCCGGGTTGTCAGCGGTGACGCGTAACATCAGCGGTGATGCGTTATGTTGGTGGTGATGTCAGGTGCGACTTATACAGCGAAGCAACATTTATGGATTTTTCCTAATTATTGCCAATAATTGTACAATGCGACTTATACGGTGGTGCGACTTATACACCGGAAAGTACGGTAAGTGAGTAAACAACACTAAATCATTAAATCTAGAAAAAAATAATTACATGTTATTTACAAGTTTTACAAGTCTTTGGGTGTTATCATTGATGACAAACTGACATGGAAACATCACATAAATTCTGTAAGAATAAAAATAGCCAAATCTATTGCAGTAATGTACAAAGTCAGTGACTTATTAAATGATAAAGCTCTGTATTTGTTGTATAACACAATCATTGTTCCACACTTAATTTATTGTATTGATGTTTGGGGGAAAGCGTGTAAAACAATTACAAAGCCTATTTTTGTTTTACAAAAAAGAACTGTAAGAATTATCCCCAGAAAGCATTACTGTCATCCATCAACCACATTATTTATCTAACTGAAGTTATTGAAGTTCCATGATTTGGTAGATTATACTATTTTATCAGTTATGTATAGGACTCAAAATAACCTTTAAATATCCAAATACATTTTGTTAAAAGACAAAGTTGTTATAATCTTAAGGGGACAGAGATATTTGTAAAACCAAAATACAGAACTAGTTTGAAGGGACGGTCAACCTCAATCCAGGGAATTGGATTTTGGAATGGTTTGGAGAATGATGTTAAAAATGCCAAGAAGTCAATGTGTACATTTAAGAAAATGATCAAAACTGAATTGTTAAAAAAATATATGAAGTAGTGTAATGTGTATTGTATTAGAGTTAGAAAATTAGAAAGAATTATTAATTTTGTTCTGTTACTGAAGATTATTTTTGATTGAACTAATTGTTTGAAAAAAAGGGGCAGATATATTAAGATATTTTTCTTCTTTCTGCTACCTTGCATTTTTTTTTATATATTTTGTCTGTTATCGTTTATGGGATTGTTTTGTATTGTATTTTAAAAATTAACAAATTTTATAAAATAAAATAAAATAAATAAACAACACATCTAAGAAGATGTGGCATTATGTTACAAAGTTCCAAAAAGAGCTAAAGTCACCTTGTCATTCTTAATCTGTGTCCCTACTGGAGTTCCTCCTACATTTCCTATAATTCTCCCTGGTTCCCATTCAGACTTTCTTCCCAGCCTTTTCTCTGGTGAAATTATAATGTAAGGGCTACCTTGTTCTGCTGGTCTTTTGTGTGAAGGAAACCTGACACATGGAAGACTCTCTGAGATGAAAAACAGGACCATGGGCCTCTGAAACCACCTTGTCCTCAAAAACTTGAGCTTTTGACCAGGTGCTTTAATGGTTTGGGGGCAAAATACAGTATCTATATTTTATTTGCTTTTATTTGATTTGATTACACTTTACATAAATCTGACTCTTTACTCCCAACATTTTATGAGAATTCATAATTCTTATCACCCACCGACTGATGTCAAGCCATGATCCTCTTTGTTCTCATGCTTGTGTGTGTGTGTGTGTGTGTGTGTATGTGTGTATGTGTGTGTGTGTGTGTGTGTGTGTGTGTTGTACAAATGTGTGTAGTAGAGTGCTGTATGAATTGGTTTACTAGAGGGCTGTACAAATGTGTTTACTAGAGTGCTGTACGAATGTGTGTAGTAGAGTGCTCTATGAATGTGTGTAGTATAGGGCTGTATGACTTTGTGTAGTAGAGTGCTGTACAAATGTGTTTAGTAGAGTGCTGTATGAATGTGTTTAGTAGAGTGCTGTATGAATGTGTTTAGTAGAGTGCTGTATGAATGTGTGTAGTAGAGTACTGTACAAATGTGTGTAGTAGAGTGCTGTATGAATGTGTTTAGTAGAGTGCTGTACAAATGTGTGTAGTAGAGTGCTGTACGAATGCGTGTAGTAGAGTGTTGAATGAATGTGTGTAGTAGAGTGCTGTACAAATGTGTGTAGTAGACTACTGTATGAATGTGTGTAGTAGAGTGCTGTACAAAAGTGTGTAGTAGAGTGCTGTATGAATGTGTGTAGTAGAGTGCTGTACAAATATGTGTTGTAGACTGTTGTATGAATGTGTGTAGTAGAGTGCTGTACAAATGTGTGTAGTAGAGTGCTGTACAAATGTGTGTAGTAGAGTGCTGTATGAATTGGTTTACTAGAGTGCTGTACAAATGTGTTTACTAGAGTGCTGTACGAATGTGTGTAGTAGAGTATGAATGTGTATAGTAAAGGGCTGTATGACTATGTGTAGTAGAGTGCTGTACAAATGTGTTTAGTAGAGTGCTGTATGAATGTGTTTAGTAGAGTGCTGTATGAATGTGTTTAGTAGAGTGCTGTAGGAATGTGTGTAGTAGAGTACTGTACAAATGTGTGTAGTAGAGTGCTGTATGAATGTGTATAGTAGAGTGCTGTACAAATGTCTGTAGTAGAGTGCTGTACGAATGCGTGTAGTAGAGTGTTGAATGAATGTGTGTAGTAGAGTGCTGTACAAATGTGTGTAGTAGACTGCTGTATGAATGTGTGTAGTAGAGTGCTGTACAAAAGTGTGTAGTAGAGTGCTGTATGAATGTGTGTAGTAGAGTGCTGTACAAATGTGTGTTGTAGACTGTTGTATGAATGTGTGTAGTAGAGTGCTGTACAAATGTGTGTAGTAGAGTGCTGTACAAATGTGTGTAGTAGAGTGCTGTATGAATTGGTTTACTAGAGTGCTGTACAAATGTGTTTACTAGAGTGCTGTACGAATGTGTGTAGTAGAGTATGAATGTGTGTAGTAAAGGGCTGTATGACTATGTGTAGTAGAGTGCTGTACAAATGTGTTTAGTAGAGTGCTGTATGAATGTGTTTAGTAGAGTGCTGTATGAATGTGTTTAGTAGAGTGCTGTAGGAATGTGTGTAGTAGAGTACTGTACAAATGTGTGTAGTAGAGTGCTGTATGAATGTGTATAGTAGAGTGCTGTACAAATGTCTGTAGTAGAGTGCTGTACGAATGCGTGTAGTAGAGTGTTGAATGAATGTGTGTAGTAGAGTGTTGAATGAATGTGTGTAGTAGAGTGCTGTATGAATGTGTGTAGTAGAGTGCTGTACAAAAGTGTGTAGTAGAGTGCTGTATGAATGTGTGTAGTAGAGTGCTGTACAAATGTGTGTTGTAGACTGTTGTATGAATGTGTGTAGTAGAGTGCTGTACAAATGTGTGTAGTAGAGTGCTGTACAAATGTGTGTAGTAGAGTGCTGTATGAATTGGTTTACTAGAGTGCTGTACAAATGTGTTTACTGAGAGTGCTGTACGAATGTGTGTAGTAGAGTATGAATGTGTGTAGTAAAGGGCTGTATGACTATGTGTAGTAGAGTGCTGTACAAATGTGTTTAGTAGAGTGCTGTATGAATGTGTTTAGTAGAGTGCTGTATGAATGTGTTTAGTAGAGTGCTGTAGGAATGTGTGTAGTAGAGTACTGTACAAATGTGTGTAGTAGAGTGCTGTATGAATGTGTATAGTAGAGTGCTGTACAAATGTCTGTAGTAGAGTGCTGTACGAATGCGTGTAGTAGAGTGTTGTATGAATGTGTATAGTAGAGTGGTGTACAAATGTGTATAGTAGACTGCTGTATGAATGTGTGTAGTAGAGTGTTGTACAAATGTGTGTAGTATAGTGCTGTATGAATGTGTGTAGTAGAGTGCTGTACAAATGTGTGTTGTAGACTGTTGTATGAATGTGTGTAGTAGAGTGCTGTACAAATGTGTGTAGTAGAGTGCTGTACAAATGTGTGTAGTAGAGTGTTGTACAAATGTGTGTTGTAGACTGCTGTATGAATGTGTGTAATAGAGTGCTACAGAAATGTCTGTAGTAGAGTGCTGTACAAATGTGTGTAGTAGAGTGCAGTACAAATGTGTGTAGTAGACCTCTGTACAAATGTGTGTAGTAGAGTGCTGTACAAATGTGTGTAGTAGAGTGCTGTACAAATGTGTATAGTAGAGTGTTGTATGAATGTGTGTAGTAGAGTGCTGTATGAATGTGTGTAGTAGAGAGCTGTATGAATGTGTGTAGTAGAGTGTTGTATGAATGTGTGTAGTAGAGTGCTGTACAAATGTGTATAGTAGAGTGCTGTATGAATGTGTGTAGTAGAGTGTTGTATGAATGTGTGTAGTAGAGTGCTGTATGAATGTGTGTAGTAGAGTGCTGTATGAATGTGTGTAGTAGAGTGTTGTATGAATGTGTGTAGTAGAGTGTTGTATGAATGTGTGTAGTAGAGTGCTGTATGAATGTGTGTAGTAGAGTGCTGTATGAATGTGTGCAGTAGAGTGCTACACAAATGTCTTCAGTAGAGTGCTGTATGAATGTGTGTAGTAGAGTGCTGTATGAATGTGTGTAGTAGAGTGCTGTACAAATGTGTATAGTAGAGTGTTGTATGAATGTGTGTAGTAGAGTGCTGTATGAATGTGTGTAGTAGAGAGCTGTATGAATGTGTGTAGTAGAGTGTTGTATGAATGTGTGTAGTAGAGTGCTGTACAAATGTGTATAGTAGAGGGCTGTATGAATGTGTGTAGTAGAGTGTTGTACAAATGTGTATGGTAGAGTGCTGTATGAATGTGTGTAGTAGAGTGCTGTATGAATGTGTGCAGTAGAGTGCTGTATGAATGTGTGTAGTAGAGTGCTGTATGAATGTGTGTAGTAGAGTGCTGTATGAATGTGTGTAGTAGAGTGCTGTATGAATGTGTGTAGTAGTGTTGTATGAATGTGTGTAGTAGAGTGCTGTATGAATGTGTGTAGTAGAGTGTTCTATAAATGTGTGCATAGTAGAGTGCTGTACAAATGTGTGTAGAGTATTGTATGAATATATGTGTGTAGTAAAGTGCTGTATGAATGTGCATGTGGAGGCAAATTATGGCACACATTGTATTGTAAAGAGCTTAAAGTATCTTGATAAACTAGAAAGGTGTTGCATGAGTATAGTCATTTTTACCTTTTTAGTGAATGTTTAGTAATGAATGTTTTTGCCCAAATATTAGGACAATGAGTTGTTTGAAATGGCAGGGCTTCTGTTCTGATGCAACGTGTAAACAGACGTGTCTTTAAAAGATGGCATCTAGCTGGCAGAGGTGAAATGAGGCCAAGCAGGAGGCGGAGCCTACTCTGATATGCACTTACCTGCCTTCTCTGAAAACCACTAATTATCAGCAGGGCTCACCTTTCTGCCGACACTTCACTGCTTTACCCCCATCTGAGAAGGTAATCGGCTGTAGTCTCCCATCTCTCCATGACCTGTACGTCTCCAGGACGGTGAGGCGAGCAGGTCGGATCACAGCTGACCCTTCTCACCCTGCATACGGTCTGTTCGAACCACTCCCCTCAGGCAGGAGGCTTCGGTCAATTGGGACCAGAACCTCCCGCCATAAAAACAGTTTCTTCCCCTCTGCTGTCAGACTTTTGAACACTCATAACCATGTTACCTCATAACTTGCCTTGGTCGCTGTATTTTGTATTTTGATTGGGAATCACTGTATCACTGTATTTTGATTGCACCACTCTAATTGCACAGTTTCTTAGTAGGTTTTGTTCACTGAATATTGTATTGATGTTTTATGGTTTATCCGCTCATTCTCAATCAGTTCATCTGGACAATTTCTTTTTAGTAGAAACGTTTCACCCTCACTCCAGAGGGCTTCGTCAGTCAGAGCAGTCCAAAGCAAACTGAAGCTACCCCACCAAGTAAACAACTTAAGTGGACCAACCAGTTTGCTGTAGCCAAGATGGTTTCTGGGGGCTTGTCCCTCGTCGACTCCTCCCAGGCAGGCAGACATGTCCAAAGTGGTTCAAGATCCTGCCTGGGAGGAGTCGACGAGGGACAAGCCCCCAGAAACCATCTTGGCTACAGCAAACTGGTTGGTCCACTTAAGTTGTTTACTTGGTGGGGTAGCTTCAGTTTGCTTTGGACTACTCTGACTGACGAAGCCCTCTGGAGTGAGGGTGAAACGTTTCTACTAAAAAGAAATTGTCCAGATGAACTGATTGAGAATGAGCGGATTTGATACCTGGACTATTGAGAATGAACTTTCTGGTTTTATGGTTTATGTTTTTTACGTTTTATGTTTCTATATGTTATGCACCGTTATGCCGAAGCAAATTCCTAGTCTGTAAATCCTGTTCATTGACAATGGCAATAATAAAATGAAAATTAATCTTAGTTGTTTTCCTTAAAAGAACACTTTCTGCTGAGTTTGTTTGTCAACAATGTTTAGATGTTTACAGGGATTACAGGTGTTAAGGTACAGGTGGAGCAGGAATTTACAGATGTTTAGCTACAAGTGACACAGAGGGATTACAGATGTTTAGATACAGGTGGAGCAGACAACTACAGTTGTTTAGCTACAAGTAGAGCAGGGATTACAGATGTTTAGCTTCAAGTGAAGCAGGGTATTACAGATGTTCAGCAACAGGTTGTTTTGTTACCTGTGATTTTTGTGAAGAAATTCAGAAACTAGAGCATAATCTTAAAGACACACAGCACTCTAACGTCAGCCTCCAAGATGTTAAAAAAGCCTTTCAGTGTGTAAAAGTGAGCAAAAGTCACGGACCTGATAATGTTTGTGGTTGTTCTGTAAAATTGTGTGCCATTGAGCTGAGTCCCGTTTTTCATTATATTTATAACAAGTCTCTGCCAACACAACATGTCCCTAACATCTGGAAAGATGCTGCTGTGGTTCCTGTCCCTAAATGCAATCATCCCAAAAATGTTGGTGATTTTAGACCAGTAGCTTTGATCTCAGCTTGATGAAATTTTTGAAAGACTAATCAGAGGTGAGATTTTAAAGCAGACTCAACGTCTTTTAGATCTCATGCAGTTTGCTTGCAGGCCTCAGAGAGGGGTAGAGGATGCAGCACTCACTCTTCTCAACCTGCTTTTTAACCACTTTAATTGTAATGGGACACATATCAGACTTCTATGTGTGGACTTTTCCTCAGCTTTTAATACAATCCAACCTCACATACTAATCGAGAGACTTGTTGAACAGTTTCCTCTGGGTAACAATGTGATGGGCTGGATCTTGGCTTTTTTTAAGTAACAGGACACAGAGAGTAAGAGTGAATAACTGTCTCTCGGATTTTAAGCACTCTTCCACTGGGTCACCTCAAGGATGTGTACTGTCACCTCTGCTTTTTATTTCATACACAAACGTGTAAGAGCAAACATGACAGCAGGTTCATTATAAAGTACGCAGATGATTCTGTTATTGTCAGTCTGCTTAAAGGAAATGAAAGTGGCCATGGGCAGGTGAATGATGACTTTGTAAGAGGAGGTGAAGGGACGACACAGGAGACAGGCTGCAGAACTTCACCTTTTAATCAACTCCTACTAAACTGGCGGGAACCCGCCCAACACTGCTTTATATACCCACATAACATCCGGTCCCCTGGACCTTTCACAATAAAAGCATCCCGTAATACATTCGGTCCACTGGGTGTGAGTAGAGCCCCCTAGTGGTCCACCACACACGCCCCCCCAGAACACCCAGTAAGGTCCATCACTAGTCCCGCATTTTAGGTTTGATCAAACGACCAGAACGGCTGAACCTGGGCCCTGCAGAACCAGTCTGATGAAGTGGAGGGCTACGAGGAGGGTCTGCAGAAGATTCGGGCTCCAATGGACGTTGGGAGTTTCCGGAAGAAGGACCGCCGTCCGTTAATAATGTGGATGGAGGTCTGCCTCTGCGAGGAGCTTGGGCCGTAACAACCTGATCATCTGACATAACATGAGCTGGTTTAAGCCTATCAATACAGACAGTCTCAGTACGACCCCCTAAATCCAAAATGAAATGTTTCGGACCTGGTTGAAGAACTCGAAACGGTCCATCATACAAAGGCTGTAGTGGTGTCCTGTGTGCATTGTGTTTGACAAAAACAAATTTAGAGGACTCCAGACTCTTAGGGACAAATGACTGCGGTAAACAATGGTGTACCGGACCGGGGACACGAAAAGGGGCCTCCTGAGGTGAAAGGTGGAGCAACGGTGGAGCGAACTGTGGTGAGGGTACCTCAGGTAAAAACTCACCGGGGACGCGCACAGGCTGACCGTAAACCATTTCAGCCGGGGAAGAGCTCAGGTCTTCTTTGGTTGCGGTACGCAACCCCAACAAAACCCAGGGAAGGCGGTCAATCCAGTTGTCACCGGTCAATGCAGCACGAAGTGCAGCTTTCAATGACCTGTGAAACCGTTCACACAAACCATTAGCTTGGGGGTTGTAAGCGGTGGTTCTGTGGACGTTAGTCCCCAGACCCTTGGCCATGGTAGACCAAAGCTCCGAAACAAACTGCGGGCCCCTGTCCGATGTAATGTCTGAAGGGGGGCCGAAACGTGCAACCCAGGTAGACAAAAAGGCCCGGGCCACCACTGCAGATGTCGTGGATGTCAGAGGAACCACCTCTGGCCACCTGGTGGTCCGGTCTACCATAGTCAGCAGATGAGTAAAACCCTGTGATGGAGGCAGAGGGCCTACTAAGTCTACGTGCACATGATCAAACCGCCGACTTGGGATGGGGAAAGGTTCCAACGGTGCTTTGGTGTGCCTGTTAACCTTAGCACGCTGGCATGGGACACACGCTGCTGCCCACTCCTTAACTGCTTTACGCAGACCGGGCCAAACAAACTTTGAGCTGACCAGTTTCACCGAGGCTCTAACACCTGGGTGAGAAAGGGAATGTAAGGAGTCAAAAACGCGGCGTCGCCATGAAACTGGAACCAGGGGGCGGGGCCTGCCCGTAGATACGTCACAGAGCAGGAGAGGACCTCCGTCATTCACCTGCTTTTCCTCCAACTCGAGGCCTGTGGGGCCGGACTGGAGCTCGAGTATTTCTGCGTCGCTACGTTGGTCCGCAGCCATAGCAGAAAAATCGATGCCAACGTACACGGGAGCGATCAGCACCCGGGAGAGACAGTCAGCCACCACGTTGGATTTGCCAGCTACATGCTGAATGTCTGTAGTAAATTCAGACACCGCTGCGAGGTGGCGTTGCTGGCGAGCAGACCAGGGGTCAGAGATTTTTGACATAGCAAAGACCAGGGGTTTGTGGTCAACGTATGCAGTGAACTGGCGGCCTTCCAGGAAAAACCTGAAATGGCGTGTAGCCAGGTAAAGCGCCAGCAACTCTCTGTCAAAAACACTGTATTTCAGCTCATTGTCCCGCAGCGTACGGCTGAAAAATGCAAGCGGCTGCCAAACCCCGGAAACCTGCTGTTCTAACACAGCCCCCACCGCAACATCAGATGCGTCGGTTGTTAAAGCTATTTGCGCCGCTGGGGATGGATGGGCCAAAAGGGCAGCAGTGGCCAGTGCAGCTTTAGCGTCACCAAATGCCTGTAGGCGTTCTGGTGTCCAGTCCACGCTGTCGTTGGGCTTTTTCTTTTTCAGCGCTCTATAGAGCGGACTCAGCAGTTGTGCTGCCCTGGGGAGGAAACGGTTATAGAAGTTAACCATTCCCAAAAACTCTTGTAGCGCTTTAACAGACTGGGGCTGTGGGAAATCTGACACCGCCTGCACTTTGTTTGGTAACGGGACGGCGCCACTTGCGGAAATGCGGTGGCCCAAAAAGTCAATGACTGGCAGCCCAAACTGGCATTTCGCTGTGTTTACAATCAGGCCATGTGCTGCCAGGCGCTGAAAAACCTCACGGAGGTGGGACAGGTGCTGCTCAGCCGAGCTGCTAGCCACCAGGATGTCGTCCAAGTACACAAATACGAAGGACAGACCCCTTAGGACTGAATCCATTAACCGCTGAAATGTTTGTGCTGCACCTTTAAGACCAAAAGGCATGCGCAAAAACTCAAACAGGCCGAAAGGCGTGATAACAGCTGTCTTAGGGACATCCTCCACATGCACAGGAACCTGGTGGTACCCCCGTACTAAATCTACTTTAGAAAAAATGGAGGTCCCAGCCAGGTGCACTGAAAAATCCTGGATGTGGGGGATGGGATAACGATCGTTCTCTGTGACGTTATTAAGGCGGCGGAAATCTCCACATGGACGCCATTTGCCATCTGCCTTGGGCACCATGTGGAGGGGGGAGGCCCACGGACTGTTTGAGCGCTGCACGATGCCTAAACGCTCCATGTTAGCAAACTCTTCCTGTGCGATTGCTAGCTTAGTAGCATCGAGGCGGCGCGCACGTGCGAACACCGGGGGCCCCGTTGTGGGAATATAATGTTCGACCCCATGTTTTGTGTTTGTGTTTGCAAAATCAGGAACAGTCAGCGAGGGAAACTCAGACAATAAACGCTGAAACACATTACCCGAAGCTAAAAAGTTAGCATGCATTACAGGCCCAGCTCCTCGCGTCTCACAAGGCAGTGACGAAAAAGACACAGCGTCGATCAAACGTCTGTTAGCTACATCAACAAGGAGCCCATGAGCACAAAGAAAATCAGCCCCTAAAATAGGGACCGAGCTAGCAGCTACCACAAAGTTCCACTGGAAGTCCCGTTCATGGAAACGCACAGTCACCAACCTTTCACCAAACGTCTTGACGGGAGAGCCATTCGCCGCGGTTAGCTGCGGCCCGCAGCCTTCAGCTAACCTGTCGGAGCCAGTCGGGGGGACGAGGCTCTTCTGCGACCCCGAGTCCACCAGGAACCGCCTCCCCGACCTCGAGTCCTCGATGAAAAGCAGCCTTGCCTTCTCGCCAACGGCCGCGACTGCTAGCGGGCGTTGGCGGTCTCGTTTCCCTGCGGTTTGAAGCTGCACGGCGGGACGCACCGTCGTGCTTTGGCGCCAAAACGCGCGTGGTAGAAACAAAGGCCGGCTCCTGCCCGCCTGCGGCTAGCGACTCCTGCTACCACCGCTGGCTCGTCCGGCGCTGTGTGCGTTGCTTGAGACTCGGGCGCTGCTGGAGATCCAGGAACCACCGCCTGTACCGCGAAGGTCCTCGCGGTCAGAATGATGCGGTCGGCTTCTTCGGCCAGCGAGCGGTAATCCTTCTCCTTTAGAAACGGGGAGTTGGCCAGGGCGGTTCGCACAGGAGCTGGAAGCTGGCGGAGGATGAGGTGGCGGAAGAGGAACTCGCAGTCGTCTGATCCCCGCAAGGACAACATGCTCTCCACGAGCTCGAGAGCTGTTCCGTCACCCAAACCGGAGAAGGAAAATAGTTTCTCGGCGCGCTCCGCCTCTGAGAGTGTGTAGCGCCGCAGAAGAAGCTTCTTGAGGGCGTCGTATTTTCCTTGAGCAGGAGGGTTTTGTAGCAGGCTCATTACCCGCTGGGTTGTCAGCGGATCCAGCGAAGCAACCACATGGTGGTATTTGGTGTCGTCAACAGAAATCCCGCGAAGAGCAAACTGTGATTCGATGTGTGCGAACCACGATTGAGGCGCGTGCGGCCAGAAGTCCGGGATTTTAACGGCCACCGAAAAAGCGAGCGGGGCCGCCTGTGTAGGTTCCACAGCCGTGGACAGCAGTAGAGAGCTGGCTGAAGCGTCAGATGTCGACATATTCAGTTCACGAGGGTCACCAGTGTAAGAGGAGGTGAAGGGACGACACAGGAGACAGGCTGCAGAACTTCACCTTTTAATCAACTCCTACTAAACTGGCGGGAACCCGCCCAACACTGCTTTATATACCCACATAACATCCGGTCCCCTGGACCTTTCACAATAAAAGCATCCCGTAATACATTCGGTCCACTGGGTGTGAGTAGAGCCCCCTAGTGGTCCACCACAACTTTATCTTTCTCCTTGGTCTCATGGTTTGGTCAAGCAACTCTGATGGTTTGGTCAAGCAACTCTAAAAGAAAAGCGCTCTCTGTAGCAGGTTGTTAAGCTGTCGTCTAAACTGATCGGAGGAATCCAAACATCAGTTACTTCCCTGTACATTAGCCAGGTACAGTGGATAGCTTCTTCTGTGATAGAAGATGTCTTTCACCCCCTTCACATGGAGTTTCAGTTTCTTCCCTCCGGTCGGAGGTTTTTAGTCCATAAATGTAGGACAAGACATTTTTAAAATAGCTTTGTTCCTACTGCTGTTATTGAAATTCATTCATTCATTCAACCTTTATTTATACGGGCTAGCCTCGTTGAGTCACGGGGACTCATTTACAAGAGGGACCTGTCTCACTCACACCAAACAACCATCCACTCTCACACTCACACCTAGGGTCAATTTAGAGTCACCAATCAGCCTAACAAGCATGTTTTTTGGTCTGTGGGAGGAAACCGGAGTACCCGGAGGAAACCCACGCATGCACGGGGAGAACATGCAAACTCCACCCAGAAAGGCCCCGGACCGGGATTTGAACCGGCAACCTTCTCGCTGAGAGGCAGCAGCTCTACCAGTTGTGCCACAGTGCTGCCCACTGAAATGAACAAACTGAAATGACAGTGTTTTAACAGATTGAGGAAGCGGAGCCTGGGGACTTTGGATCGGGCTCTCCAATCTCTGGTGCGGAGGTCGCCGAGGTGGTTAAAAAGCTCCGCGGTGGCAAGGCTCCGGGGGTGGATGAGATTCGTCCTGAGTTCCTTAGGGCTCTGGATGTTGTGGGGTTGTGTTGGCTTACGCGACTCTGCAATATCGCGTGGACATCGGGGGCAGTTCCCTTGGATTGGCAGACTGGGGTGGTGGTTCCCCTATTCAAAAAGGGGGACCGTAGGGTGTGTTCCAACTATAGAGGGATCACACTCTTAAGCCTCCCTGGTAAGGTCTATTCAGGGGTTCTGGAGAGGAGGGTCCGTCGGATAGTCGAACCTCGGATTCAGGAGGAGCAGTGTGGTTTTCGTCCTGGTCGTGGAACACTAGACCAGCTCTACACCCTCAACAGGGTCCTGGAGGGTGCGTGGGAGTTTGCCCAACCAGTTTACATGTGCTTTGTAGACTTGGAAAAGGCATTCGACCGCGTCCCTCGGGGGGTTCTGTGGCGGGTACTCCGGGAGTATGGGGTACCAGGCCCATTGATATGGGCTGTTAGGTCCCTGTACGACCGGTGTCAGAGCTTGGTCCGCATTGCCGGCAGTAAGTCAGGCTCGTTTCCGGTGAGAGTTGGACTCCGCCAAGGTTGCCCTTTGTCACCGATTCTGTTTATAACTTTTATGGACAGAATTTCTAGGCGCAGCCAAGGTGTTGAGAGGATCCGTTTTGGTGGCCTTAGAATCGCTTCTCTGTTTTTTGCAGATGATGTGGTCCTATTGGCTTCATCAGCTCGTGATCTACAGCTTTCACTGGAGCGGTTTGCAGCTGAATGCGATGCGGCCGGGATGAGGATCAGTTCCTCCAAATCCGAGGCCATGGTCTTGAGCCGGAAAAGGGTAGCGTGCCCTCTCCGGGTCGGGGAGGAGGTCCTGCCCCAAGTGGAGGAGTTTAAGTATCTCGGGATCTTGTTCACGAATGAGGGAAAACTGGAGCGTGAGATCGATAGGCGGATAGGTGCAGCGTCCGCAGTGAAGCGGGCGCTGTACCGGTCTGTCGTGGTGAAGAGAGAGCTGAGTCAAAAGGCAAAGCTCTCAATTTACCGATCGATCTACGTTCCCACCCTCATCTATGGTCATGAGCTTTGGGTTATGACCGAAAGAACAAGATCTCGGATACAAGCGGCTGAAATGAGTTTTCTCCGCAGGGTGGCTGGACTCTCCCTTAGAGATAGGGTGAGAAGCTCAGTCATCCGGGAGGGACTCGGAGTAGAGCCGCTGCTTCTCCACATCGAGAGGAGCCAGTTGAGGTGGCTCGGGCATCTGGTTAGGATGCCTCCTGGACGCCTCCCTGGTGAGGTGTTCCGGGCATGTCCCACCGGGAGGAGACCCAGAGGAAGACCCAGGATACGCTGGAGGGACTATGTTTCTCGGCTGGCCTGGGAACGCCTTGGGATTCCCCCAGAGGAGCTGCTCCAAGTGGCTGGGGAGAGGGAAGTCTGGGCCTCCCTACTTAGGCTGCTACCCCCGCGACCCGACCCCGGATAAGCGGAAGAAAATGGATGGATGGATGGATGGATAAACTAACAGTTTAATATATTTTTATACTACAGTAGTTGGATTCTAAAGTTTTTACTCTCCTCTTTTATGTCCTACTTTGCTTTGAATATGACTGTTGAGCCTTGAGCACTATTATCTGTAAATGGTTTATTTGAGGTGTTCTTACTTTTAACAATGTGCATGCGCATGGATGTAGGCTTATGCTCTTTACCACTGCAAACCAAATCTACCCTTGTGTATAAATACAGTAACCTAACCTAACAGGTGGAGCAGAGGATTACAGATACATATGTAAGAATTAATGAGGAGGTCAATATTAATACTGACCTCTTTATCCTTAATTAATCTACTTATTCAGATTGAATAGTAAATTCACGGATTCTGTTCTTTTTCAGTTTACCCAATATTTCTGTGATCTTTATGATGGATAAATACACAGAGCCATTAAGTGACAAAGACGTTAACTTAGTTTGATATGTCAAAGAGACACTATCATTTATTTAAAATAAATCAACTAAATTAACACCATTACACTTGATTGACATGATTTCACTTTCTTTCAAATTAAAACGTCAGCACACTTAAATTTAACACAACAGACTTCAATATTGGATGTTAACATATTTAGTCTGTGGGCTCTTTAAACTTAAAAATATAGTTTCCAGCTTAGTTTGAGAGGGGAAAGAAATAGGAGGAAAGATTTAAGAAGAATTGGGAGGTTAAGAGAGGAAGTTTATCTTGCATTTATGAAACCAGATGACACTCTTCTGTACGCGTCCAGCTAAGATATCATCACACCTCCAGCAAGCAAACAGCTGCTCCTTTACCTTAAGACGTCCGCCTTGGTTCTGGTAAAGAGCTGTGGTCAACTTTAGACTGACAAGTCGTCGGTCCCGCAAGTCCAAGCTGGACTCCACGCGTGTTTACCTTGTCGGTGTCGGTGATACTCGCTTTCATCGGCAAAAGTCGTGACAGTCGTGGTTTCTTGGCTCAAGATAATTTATTCCAGGAAGGAATAACAAACGCTCGTTCGAGGTGGACTCATAACAGCCTGTTATCAGTCCTTAGCTGAAGACGCAGGTCGTTAGCTCTTGACCAAAACGTACTCAGCTCCTTGGGAAAGTTCACATCTCCTTTGAAGTTCCCAGCAACTCTCTAGCGTTCTCGCACAGTTTGAACTTAAAAAGACAGGAACACAGAGAGGAGTTCACTTGCCTTATCATACCCAAGGTTAAAGCCAGAGCAGAGGGAAATGTTTAGGAACAGACAGAGAAAGCTGGAGCCTTGTTCATGAAAAACAACTGATTAAACTGTCTTCTTATTTCTAAACAAAACAGTCGGGTCTCTGTGACCCGATATTTCCCTTTAACACAGCAGTGGACACAGTTTAACTCTCACAGAATAACACAGCTTAAAAAGCACACATCATGAAAATGACAAAAGTTATTCTTTTGATCACATTAGAATAAAATCAAAGATAGAAATAGTCTCTTTTGGTGACTATATTTATCAGATTATAGCTAAATGAATGATTTTGTAGTAAATGTCTTGCTTCACTGAGAGGTCAGTAAAGGTCATCACTGGACAGTTCAAAAGTACACAGGTGTCTTAAAAGTGGACAAGGTCATGTCCACTACATCTCCCCCCTTTTGGAAGCCATCGCCAGTCCTTGGGGATGGGGTCCAACACGAAAGGAAACCTTGAACTGTCTTTGATCTTGAAGTAATCCAGCAAGTGGAAAAGAAAAATCAAAAATTATAATCCCATAAAGTTTTTGGAAATTTCATACTGTTCAGAGGTAATCCCATTGCGAAAAGCTTTTACTCCTTTGGAAAACAAAGTCTGTTAACTCCTGGAAAACAAAGCCTGTGATCCCTTGGAAAGCAAAGTCTTATAATCCACAGCGGTAATTCCACAGCAGTAATTCCATATCGATTAGAGTTGTTGATTGATCAGCACCAATTGTTTTCATAATCAGCATGGAGAGGGGATCCCTCGATTGACGCAGAGGAGGCGACCCTTGGATGGAGGTTGAAGACCAAGCGTTGGAGCTGCAGGTCCCACATCGAAGGTTGTTGGCTGGTTGGTTTCCAGTCAGTGCCACTCTGGTTCTATGTGTCATGCAATTATGTGGTTTTTTAAGGTGGGCTTATGATTGGGATTTTACATTAAGCCTTACCTATATGCACCTGGTATGTAAGCTATCATGGTTTAGATCAGCTACAATTACCAATTAAGGGGTGGATCAATTCTGTAAAATTAGATATAGGGATTTGTACCTATAAAATTTTGGAGGGCTTCTGTAACGAAGGCCTCTAATTCCAAACTATTCCTCCATTCATTACTTAGTTTAGGTTAAACTAAAATAAAAATGAAATATAGTTTGATCTAAATGTCTGTTGTCTTTTAGACGAACGACGTAGGATTTGGTATTCCTAATAAATTTTGAAGTCTATGGCGAGACTCATCAAAATGAATAGGTAATCTAGAATAGAAACGATCGAATCGGTTCAATTTAGAAATTATGAGACCAGTGTAGTTTATTGTACCTTGAGTAGCTTTAAACTACATTGACTCTTCGACGATTGAGATTTAACAAAACGAACTGCATGTTGGCATAGTTAAATCCATATCATTCATTAACCAATGTTAATACAAAACCTTTTTGGCTGGGAGTGTTCAGAACCAAACAATATCTCAACTAATGACAACAGTAATGACTAAACAACACGGAAACAACGTTTCACTGCTTCGACACACTCTTGTCGTCAGATTCCAAAGTGCAACACACAAGAAAAACAGGTCTCAACTTTATGACCGAGGTCAAATTAAATCTCGTGGATTTAAACGGTTGTTAAGGTTAGTTTTTTGTTGTGGGTTTTAGGCTTAGCGTTTCTAAGTTCAAATTGGACAATGCGACTTATAGGGTGGGAATTATGGTAGTTTAAACCTGATTAGTTTATTTACTAACTTGTGTTTGGACGACCTTATTATCCCATGAAGTCGGTGTGTTTGTGAGATCTTTGTCTTTTGTGGAGTTATTGAACGCCTTGTAAGGTTTGATCTGATTTCGATGTACCCATTTAGCAATTGGCTCTTTGCGGCCTTTGCTGATTTTGATTTCGTAGACGACTGAGGACACTTTGTCTGTTATCAGATGAGGTCCAGTCCACCTGGGCATTAGTTTGCGGGCGAGAGTTCCGGTCTCGGACTCTCCTTTCCCGGTTGCTGGGGCGAACGTATAGTACCAGACTCTGTCTCCCACTTGGAGTTCATTGTGAGAGGCCTTCTGGTCATAGTACGCCTTACGTCCTTCAGCGGATCTTTCCAGGTTTTTCTGGGCGAAAGCAAAAGTGTTTCTTAGGTGTACATTCAAATCTTTGTCTTTGGCATGGCCTAACATCACCCCCCTTTGGTCATGGGGGACCACGAGCACAGGTGAGGACGTCCGTCCATGGGCACAAGTTAGGATGCCACCGTTTAGTTTAAGCTGTTCGCGCAGCTGAGAGAAGACGGTACACAGGAATCGTTTAGGTTTTGGCCAACGTATCTTCTTACGTTTACCTCTTTCCGTGTAATTCAGGTGTGTCACAACTGTCGGCGCAATCGCTGGTGTGTCTGATTGTACAGACTGCGACGGGTCACTGTCGTTGTGTGCGTCTTCCCACCTCTCGACTGAAGAGAGGCTCTTTGAGTCGGTAAAAACTATGTCATTTCTGACTAGTTCTAGACTCAAATGCTCCTGAACCAAGGTTTCATTGAAAGCTTGGCTGATAGCCGATTTACCTGTCCCAGGGGACAGTACAGCAGCCTCGGTGTGGGGTCCTTGGATCTCCACACCTTTCTCTACCTGTGGTAGGTAATGTGAGTTTGCCCCCTTCTTGTCTGAAGAGGGGTCCTCGTAGTCTGCAACAATGATGTCCAAGTGACTGTCAGCGTTTGGTTGACTGTCATCTTCTGGACTCAGATGCCCTTGAACCAAGGTTTCATTGAAAGCTTGGTTGATTGCCGAATTACCTGTCTCAGAGGACAGTACAGCGTCTTCGGTGTGGGATCCTTGGATCTCAACACCTTTCACTACCTGTGGTAGGCAGTGGTCAGGGAGTGCTGAATGTGTCAGCTCACAGAGGAGGTTCTCTTGTTGGGCCAGAGTTTGGTCCAACTTTTGGGTCTCTTCTGTCTCACCTGTAGTTGAAGGTTCACTTACCGGGCTCTCGTCCTCGGATGAGCAGTCCCTTGTGTCCTTTGCGGTACCTGCGGTTAGGCAGTCTGTATCGCAACTAGGAAGCACTTTTATTGGCAGGGGTTTTCTCACTGTGCTCCACATTTTCCGTCGACCATAATCTATAATCGCGTTGAAGCGGTTTATAAAATCTTGGCCAACCAAAAATGGGAATGAGTCAAGTTTAGACACGTACACCGGGTGGTGTATTGTCATTTCGCCAATCTTCATGTGAACCATAGCCATAGCTGTTAGGGTTGTTCTCGTCTCTGCGAGACCCTGTAGCTTAATAGCACATTTCTCAAAGGGTATTTGCCTGTCAACACCGTTAGCGGCGGTCCTCAGCTCCTCGAACAGCTTGGCCGACATAATAGTTATATCAGAACTGCCATCCAGGAGGGCTTCACGCTCAAGGACACCTTCCAGTGTGATAGGCAGGTAAGCTTTCTTAGCCACCCCCCTTTGTATAAAGTTACACAGAAACCTCACAGGTCTTGGCCCACGTTTCTGTTCACGTGTGACTCTGTCTGTGTAATCTTGTTTACTGTCAGCATCTTGTTGGCTGTCAGCATCATGACCTTCAGGATGTTGTTGTGTGTCAGCAATTGGTTTGCTGTCAACATCCATGGCAATGTTGGTAGTAGTGTGCGCTGAGTTATTTGTGTGCTCTGAGTCTTTGTGAAAGACAGTGCTACACATCGCTCCAGGTTGGTCAATGTTGATAGTGTCATTATCAATGATAACGCCACTCATTGTATCAGGTTGGTCAAGCACAGTAACATTCAAATCTACTGACAAACTACTTACTTCCTCTGTCTCTTCCGAGCATAGAGGTGTGTTGCCTTTTTCCTGGAACTTCTGTGACCTTTTGCTACTCCCGGACTGTCCAGTCCGCAGTGCAGGGGCAGGAGCTTTGCTCGGTGTAGACCGCGGAGGGTCACTTAAAGAGCGGGCGTCCACCGTTTGTGGTTTTTTGCTTATCTCGGGCAGCTTCGTCCGAGGTGCAGGGACAGGACGTGTGCTCGTCCTTTGAAATCGTTTTATGTACTCTGGGTCTTGTCACCACTGCCTTACACTGGCTGGACTGGGAGAGGAGGTGTGTGACGCTGTTTTAGACTAAATTAACTCTTGTTCTGTAAACATGTGATTTTTAATCAGCTTATATCTTAAAATAACAAGAACTGTGAAGAATTGCATATTTTATCTTTTCAGAACGTTTCATATTAGCTTTATCAAACTCGTGCTTTATACAGCATATCTTTTATAAAAAAATGTTGTTTTGTTTTGTTTTTTCAGCCTTATGTTTAATGTATTGCTGCTTTTGAAACCCATAGGCAACGCTGTGGTCCGGTAGTTTGGCTGCGGTGGGGCAGCCAGCTGAGCAGGGTCTGCAGCGCAGCACGTCGAGGCAGTTTGAGGAGATAAAGCAAAGAGCTGGTCGGACACAAACATCACGAGCTGAGTGTGTAGAGTGCCTCGTGTACCACTGAGTGTAAGAGTGATACGCCGGCATGTTGTGGAGCTCTTACAGTGATGATGTCATCATGCCATAAATCACAAGACACCTTTAGTTTGTGGCTCGGAGTCACTTTGTCCTTCAGTTAAATCATGCATTTGGTCGTTACGTTTCGACTGCTGAGGTACAAAATGACACTCCCTGCCATGGCTCTGTTTGTACCCATCTCAGCTGCCACCCCAGCATTTACCATAATCTAGAGTACAGTCATGAAAGTAAGATAAACAGTGTTGAACACATTTTGAATATTTAATTTTTCACTACCTTTGTCTTATGGGCAGAACGGTGGCTCAGTTTGTAGAGCTGTTCTCTCCCAGCGAGAAGGTCACAAGTTCAAATCCCGGCTCGGGACCTTTCTAAGTGGAGTTTGCATGTTCTTTCCGTGCATGCGGGGCACTCTGGTTTCTTCCCACAGACCAAAAACATGCATGTTAGGCTGATTGGTAACTCTAAATTGTCCCTAGGTGAGAGAGAGAGTGAATGGTTATGTGTCCCTGTG
>JBBPBX010012843.1:17932-53375 GCA_038048925.1 Garcialebias charrua | reverse complement strand
GGATGATAACAACTAACAATGGCCATTTAATGGCTGATAACATTCGAAGCGGGTGTAGCTCATAATGTAATTTTCAAGATTTGGCTAAAATTGCTGTAACCCTATCACTTCCTACCTGAGAAGCAGCAGGTAATTAGTATGTTTTAAGGAACGCTAAACCGTTATTTAAACATTTTGGGCAAAGTTAGTTGCTAGTAAAGTTAAGAGCTGGTAGTGAAATGGAGGGTTCTCATTGTGCTGAATAAATACAGGTACCGTACTGTGATTTTGCTCGTTCCATCAGGCGACTTGTCCCCCCAGAAAGGAGACACAACATTCAGAAATGTGCTTTTGTGTTCATACTGGAACACCAAAATGCAAACACTCTTTCAGGCTGTTATACTACTACATGATAAACACTGTACAAAACCTGGATGTCAAAGCCACTTTGGCCTCTGGTGACACGTTAGACCCAAAAAGTTCCAAACTTCTGCAGTGGCCTCACAAAGGCAGCATTATACTGTAGTGATATATGGTTGAAACTGCTTTACATTGATGACTCCCAGCTCCTATTAACTCCGTGGAACGCCCACAGTAAAGTTGGACGCATTACACACAGACTAATCACAATCCAGCTCGACTTTTAATGCCAAAAAGCTGCCACGGCTCTGACAAACACGGGACACGGCCTTGAAAAGTCTGCATGACGAATCGCAGTTGCTTTGTTTGGGAAGAACCGAAAGAAAAATTAGAAATGACGATTAGCCAAATAAAACGAACATGGTCTACCATTCATCATGGTTTTAGCGCTGCTGCTGAAAATGACCTCAAATGCTAAATGATGTGTCTCAGAGTGTACTGTAGGTGTTGCGTGTGCGGAAAGGAATTCCCACCAAGGTCCGTTGTTTGCGCTCATTTGGCCGTGCTTCCCAGGGCTTTTACTACATGCCCAGACTGACAGAATGTCCCAAGTCACACTCTGGATAAGTCGGAGAAAGAGTGAAGAGGATGATAGGACCAGGGTCAGAAGGCAAGAGGGGCCAAAGACTCATGATTACACAGGTATCCTAACAATGATTTTTTTTTTTTTTTTTTTTTTTTAACAAAACCCCAAACAACAACAACAGTCAAATATGATACCTCAGCTTAATAATACACATTCAAAAAACATTGTTTCCCCATACGGGCCACCACTGTAACAATCTCCCTTTTAAACGTGAGCTTGTACACGCTCAAGAGAGTTCTTTTAACTATTTTGAATGTAATCAGGAAACTGAGTATAACACTAGACCGTCATAAATAAACATTATAGAAAAAATGAATAAATAAATAAATTTGGACACGTCAACTTCAGGGTGCCGTAGGGCGTGGCTGTATTAATCAAACAAAAATCAGCTGTTCCAATTGTGATTCAAACAATTAGTTACACACAAGCACATTTACATTAACATAATAAAGTTTCTGAAAAAGTTCAAGTTCCCATAAACTTCCCCCAGAGAGATCTCTCGTTAATTATAATAAATTGTCCCATGAAAAAAAGTCGGCCGTTAGTCACTCAAAAAATATTCAAAAATGAAAGACTCGTTGGGGCCCATATGATCCTCCAGTCTCTCACAACGACAGGAGGAGGATAAAACAAATGATAAGGAAACGTCTCACCGGGTTTGTGTCTGTCCCAGCTGTTTCCTTCTTTCAACCTGGAGCGCTCTCCTCCAAAATCGCTCCAGGGAATCCGGACCGATCCTTCCCAGGGTGTCACTTTAGTCAATCTGTGAAAGTCTTCTCCTTCCCTCCTGAGTTGGGTCTAACTTCAGCATGAAGCCCAACTACAGATGTCCTGTTGATTCGGGAGCTCCACCGGTCCGTGCGCTGCGACTCTGCACGCGTCTTCACCTGCCACACCCCCTGCAGCGCTCAAACCCTTGTCCTTTTATCAGCTCCGGTAAAGCTGTGAGTCACGTGACCCAGATAATTTTCCCAGTGGATACTTTTGAGACTGAAACACACAACTACAAGACATTCTTGTATTTATATTAACACAAACATTTTATTTATGTTCCCTTTATTTAGGACCAAGGTAAACCTTTTTTTTTTTCTTCACAAATACAGTCATTTAGTGTGATGTCACAATATTTAGTCTGAGGGCTCTTTAGCTTAAATAGTTTCCAGCTTAGATTGAGAGGGAAAAGAATAGGAGGAAGATGGGTTAAAGGAAATTATCGTGAGCATGTTACCAAAGTGACACTTCTCATCCGACTTCTGCTAAAATCCAGGTACGTTTGTAAACAGCTCTTTACCTTTTGACGACAGCCCGGTAAGAGAGAAGACCTTGTAGCTTTTCAGATGCACGGGTCCTTGTGGGAACCAGTACCTCTGAGCAGGTTATTCGTTTACGTTTTCAACGTCTCCTGGGTTCCGCATCGACCATCAGAAAATGCGTCAGCTTCAGGCCTCTGACTTCAAGATAAACTTATTCCAGGAAGGAATAAACAAAGTTTTGAGCTTACGCTCGTTCGAAGTGGACTCATAACAGCATGTTATTTAGTCCTTAGCTGAAGACGAAGGTCGTTAGCTCTTGACCAAACGTACCCCAGCTCTTTGGGAAAGTTCACATCTCTTTGAAGCTCCCAGCAAACTCTGAAGCGTTTCAGCAAAACTTAGAACTTAAAAAGATCATGAGATGAGAGATGAGACTTGTGTCTTTTTCATTGGTCCACGGACCAGTCGAGCAGTTCACTTGTGTTATCACGACCCAAGGTTACAGCCAGCAGCAGAGAGAGATTTGTTTAGGAAAAGACAGAGCAAGCTGGAGCCCTTTTCATGAGAAACAACGGATTAACTGTCTTCTGACTTTCTAAACAAAACCGTCTGGTCTCTCTGACCCGAGACTTCAACTTTAACACAGCAGTGAACACCGTTTAACTCTTACAGAATAACACAGCTTAAAAGCACACATCATGAAAATGACAAAAGTTATTCTTTTGATCACATCAGCCTAAAATCAAAGATAGAAATAGTCTCTTTTGGTGACTATGGTATAGATTACAACTAATGGAATATTTTGTAGTAAAATGTCTTTTTTTTTTTTTTCATTCAACCTTTATTTAGTCAGGTAAATCTTTTGAACCTCATGGGCTCATTTACGAAAGCGACCTGCTAAAACTAAAGAACAATGAACAGCAATGGTAGAATTTCCTTAAACAATAAACAAACAAACAATAAACAATAGAAAACAAAAGAGAGAGAATATATATATATATATATATATATATATATATATATATATATATATATATACATATATATATATATATATATACATATATACATACATACATTCCTCCTTTTAACAAAGTATCAAAAAACTAGCAAAACATTATAAGGTATATGTATAAAATCAAAGACAGGAACAAATCTGCATTGGTTTTTGCCAGGATTCCAACAGATTCTGAAAACCATTTAGAGAAGTCAAGGTCGAGAGCTTCAGATCTTTTTGTAAGATATTCCATGAAGCAGGAGCGGAGTAGGAGAAGGCCCTTTTTCCAAGTTCAGTCCTCACTGACGGAACACTGCAGGTAATCATGTCCTGAGAGCGCACGCTGTAGCTGCACTCACGCAAAGACATGTAGGAGGAGATGTATGAGGGCAGCAGACCAAGAAGTGATTTGAAGATGAAAATGTACCAGTGGAAGAGTCTGCGTGAGGTTAATGATGTCCAGTTAACCAGTGAATACAGGGTGCAGTGGTGGGTACGATAATCACAACCAGTTATGAATCTTAGTGCACCATGATAGACAACATCCAACATCCGCAGGGTGCTTGTAGGAGCATTCATGTAGAGAATGTCACCGTAATCAATGGAGGGAAGGAAAGTCACAGATACAAGGCGTTTCCTAACATTCAGTGATAGACATGATCTGTTTCTGAAAAAGAAACCCAGTTTAACTTTCAGTTTCAGTTTCTTCATGTCTTGCTTTACTGAGAGGTCAGTAAAGGTCATCTCTGGAACAGTTCAAAAGTACACAGGTGTATCAAAGTGGACACGGTCATGCCCACTACAATGAGCAACTTTGTGTAAAGATGGCTGGGGTCTAGGACAATAGGATGTGCAACAATTGGGTCAATATTATCTATTTGACGCAATCTGCCTCCAACTCGGATAAGGTCCAAGTCTCTATCATATTGAAGGGAGAGGCATGAGAGGCGGCTGTTAGGTGGGATTGTTTTACCAGCTTTGAGTCTTGGCTTTAGACTGTTCTGTTGTTCAAGAGTCTAATGGTGCATTCAGACCTAACAGCGTTTCAACGGCAGGAGCGTCCAGTTTACATGCAAAGTCAATGGGGAACGCGCTTCCAGCCACGTCTTGGCGTCGGGCGTCACGTCGCGTGCATGTTGAGCGTGCTGGAAAGCGTTTTCCGTGCACGTGAACCGGCTTCAGCCTCCAAACCACGCATTCAACATGCTGAAGATTTCGCCGTTCAAACTTTCAGACGCCGCTCAACTCTCCCTGATTGGTTGGTGTGTCAACCAATCAGGGAGAGTCGGGGGGAGAAGAGAGGGGGTCAGGGGGAGAGTCCCTATGTGACGCGGAAACCAGTGACGCGGAAATGATTGCGCAACTATGTGACGTATTGTTTGTGGGACACAGAAAAAACCCGCGGAGTCATGGACTATGGAAGAGAAACTCATTGTAGCTGTGTGTTCGCGACAATTCCTTCACGACCAGTCAAGTCTGCTCCACAGAGACGGAGATAAAAAGCTCCTCGCCTGGCGGAGTGAGGACTCGGTATACCGGTAAGCTCCTCCCACACACCCCGCAGCAGTTTCGCTTCTGGCGTTCAGGTCCAAGTAGGTCTGGACACCAAGTGCGTCCACTTGCGTGCGTGACGAGCTTTTTGGAAGTTGAAACGCTGTTCGGTCTGAATGTACCATAAGCCATTAACTGCAATACCACAAACAGCAGACCGCTTCAACTCTGTTATCTCCTGAAATGAATCTGAGGGTATAAGAGGAGGATTTAAAGGCCACTTATCTGCAGACTGGAGGAGGAATTCAGGTCCATCGATTAAGTTGAGCTAGCTGCGCTAAAGTCCGTCCTCTTGTCAGGTAATCAGCAGGATTCACAGAGGATTCAACATACCTTCATGTACTCTGGTCTGTGTGGTCCTGGATTTCTGCAATCCTGGTGCCAACAAAAACTTTAAAGGACAACACCCACCATGACAGTAACAATTCACCATATAGGACAATTACTGTAATTTAATATTATGTCTATTTTCATTTTTGCATTTGGGCCAGGCGAGGGTTAAAAAAAAAACAAAAAAAAAACCCACTCTCGAATGAATCTGGAAACCTGGCCGAAGAGTCCCGAAGTGTCATGTGACTTTTGTTACATCTCCACCCAGAAGGCAGAAGGTAGGAGTGAGTTTCCATGGAGGTTTATGAGAGAGAGTGGAAGTTAAAACTGCATATTTCCTGCATATTTCCTGGTGCATTTGTGTGTACATATGGACCAGAGCTCTGATTTTATTTATTATTTATTTTATAACACCGCTGCGGACCGTTGCTGCTCTCACCCATTCTGCCCAGAGGAGCCAGAGACGCGCGCGTCTCTGGCTCCTCGTTCCGCTGGTCACCTTTGAAGTTCCGAATTCGTGCCGGTGTAATTTGCTCCCTCGAGTGTATGTATTTGCTCTCGTCAGCCTTGTTGCGGGGAGCACGGGGGAGCACGCGCGCAGAGCTCCGCTGCGCGGCTGCCTTTCTGTACTCCGACCTGTCTGGTCACGGGGGGAGAGAATAAAAAGCCGATGCGGAAATGAATGAATTTGTCGCGATCAAACGAATTAAACTAGTATGTCTACGTGGATGCTCGCTCAGAATATGATAGACATGAGTGAGCGACAGCAGGATTAATCAACAGGCAGCTTTAGGGAATATTTAAAAATGCTTCGCTTTTTCTTTTCCTCGCTCGCCTGTAACTCCAAGGCGTCACTTTAGTGACGTGAATGCCCATGTGAATGCCCATATATGGAGAGGGGCAGATTTTCCCGGAGCTGCATGCTAAAATCTGCTATAAATCATGAAATAACACATTTAGCGTTATTTCTCTACAATATAAATAAACGCTCCTGTATTATTTTTATATAAACTAATAAATATTAATGGCAATGCAATTTGAAAACATGGTGGGTGTTGGACTTTAAAGTGACAAGAGGTGGAGTGAAGCCATCTGAGGACCGTGGTAGAATCAGACCACAGGATGAAACTCAAAATCTTTCAGGTCAGCTTGATATTGATGAGCTTGAGCAGCTGCGCTCATGTGAAGGCTGCACACAACTCTAACCATGGGAATGAAAGCTGTTTCTTATGTGCAACACAAGATCTGCCAAAGGAAGGACAAGTGTCCATTACCATGACGATCCACCGAGTGCAGGTAGGCCACAGATCCGTAGGAACGCTCAGAGGCATCACAAAAGACATGCACTTCTCTTGTCACCTCAGGGTTGCCCATGCTTGGTGCTGTATAACATCTTGGCAGAGTGATCTCTGGTAATCGAACGGTCCCACCAGAGAAGCAGGGACAAAAAGAGGTCCTGAATCAGCCTCAAATCAGCTAAAAATACTAGCTAAAGTATTGGTGCAAAAGGGATCTTTCCGTGGTGGGCTGAGCAGAGTTGGGGCTGAGTAGGAGCAGTGCAAAAGGGGCAAAAAAAGCTATGAGATAGACAGTTGCTGTAAGAGGTTTCCATCCACACATCATGGGCATAAATGTCAGATTAATTTCTGCAAAATAGCAAAAAACAAGAATGCATCCCTGCAGCCAGGCATGTTGCCAAGGGCATTCTGCCCTAAATATTTCGCTAAAAGAGAAAAAGGAACAATGAAAACTTTGACAGGACCTTGTTTGTCCAACAGCAGGCACTCATGCTCTTTCAGAATAAAAGAGCATAGCTCAGCAGTGTTGCTACTTTTTATCACTCTACTGCAACAGTGGAGGTTAATGTTGAGAAATTATGCGTATCCTGGATCTTCCTCGGCTTCCCTTCCTCCCAATTGGACATGCCCAAAGCACCTCCCTAGGGAGACGCCCAGAGACCATCCTTACCAGATGCCCGAACCAGAGCCATATAGAGAGAGAGAGTTGTGACACTTCCATAGAGTCCCATTGTAAGAATGGAATGCAGAAGTCACGTGGGTCATGGAGGGGGCGATTCGTTCCAAACTGTTCCAAACAGCAGCGCTGCTAGCATCGAATGTAGTTCATTCTTGATGTTTCAGACGTGTTTTCTCCAGTAAGTTGATGAAAATACAATTTTCTTTTGCCCTTGTGAAGCGTTAGCTGACTGTTCTGTACCATTTCATCAACATTAACACTTCATGTCGCCAGTTTTTCTTCATTAAACATGTTAAATTGCTAGTTGTGTTTTAACTGCAGCTAGCTCTGCCATCATGACTGGTTTAAACTGATCTATTTCTGTCTAATTCAGCATTTTAAAATATTCATTACAGCTTAAAATTTGAAAGTTTTTATTTATTTATTATTTTTATTAGCCTGGCCCTCGCCTTCCTGCACAGCTCCGCTCAATTCTCATTTCCCTTCACTGCACAGTCTGGGACTTGTCCCATAGACAAGGATATCTCCGGTAGATTTTTGACCGGACCAATCAGAGAGCAGAAGGCGGAGTTTTGAACGACGTCGACTGACGTCGTCATTCAAAATGGCTGCCGCCACGAAGGAATTTTCAATAAAACAAGGTAAAAAACTATTATTTCTCTGCTGAGAAAAATATATTTCTTAGCTGACGTTATATCAGAAGTGTTCCTGAGCAATCAGAGAGCAGAAGGCGGAGTTTTGAACGATGTCGACTGACGTCGTCATTCAAAATGGCTGCCGCCACGAAGGAATTTTCATCAAAACAAGGTAAAAAACTATTATTTCTCTGCTGATAAAAAATATATTTCTTAGCTGACGTTATATCAGAAGTGTTCCTGAGCTTAACAGTTCCTAAATCAATTCACGAAATGGTCAAATCTGCTGGATTTAAATAGTTTCGGTTTGACATTTTCCAAACAGCCTCGGGTGCGCTACGAAAATAAATGATAAAAAATCGAATTTTATCTCAAATGTTTCATCTAGGCCAACAGTCAGTAAATTAGAGCCATATAATTACACACTGGTAGCATAAAAAATATCCACCGAGTGGTTTCTGAGCTATTTATCTGAATAGCCTGGCCCTCGCCAGGCTAAACTAACAAAACTCCGCCTTCTGTTCTCTGATTGGTCCATTCAAAAATCTCCAGGAGAAATCGTTTTCAATGGGAGGAATGCCAGACCCTAGTCCAAAGCGAAGTGAAGGACAAGGGTCTGGTTTCAACCAGGCTATATTTTTATGGTAATTCCAGTTACTGGACTCTCAACTAGAAAATATAGCCTTTTTTCCCTGAGAGATTGATGTGATTAATTTAAAGTTTTAGATCCTTTGTCAAAGACTGCAGCATAAATTGTGACATTATCATTAAAGAAAAATGTGATCGTGGAGATGAGTAATTTTTTATGTTTTCCAACCACAGGATAATGACTTCAGTGAACTGCATTCAAACAAAGTATCACAAAGGTACTCGTTTTCTGTCTTCCCAAAACAATAATTGTTGAATCAAGATGTTTGAATAAAGTTACTTTAACACCATAACCTTCACAAAGTTGGTATTTACTGCAGGACTGTTAATTTACATTATAGTTTTATATTATTAGTTATGGGTCAAGTTGAGATGAGACGGCATCAATAAATTGTAGAACAGTAACATTTTTTTTAAATGATTAAACTATCAGATGGAACTGGGAAGTTATTCTTCATGCCAATTGCCTTCATCTGATCTTTAGTAAAAAAAAAATGTCAGTATTTATTTTCCATTAACATTTTTCTTCACAGGACTGTGTTAATTTTCATGTCTGAAGTTCTTCTATCCTGCTTTTGTAATTTTTTTGTGTTCTAATTGTTCCCTCAGGTTTTTCATCTCTGTTCCCTGATTGCATCGCCTGTTGATCCATCTTCATGGTCCTGTCGATCCTGGATCATCATCCCTGTCGTCTGAGGCTACATTTTCATCTTTGCCTCATCTCACTCACCTCACTTCTATTTCTCCTCAATCTCTGAAATTACAATGGCACTGTTAGCATTAAGATTATTGTTCAATAAAAATATAACGTGTATTATTTAACACCTTTCGTACCAAAGTTTTCTTTATTCATTCAACCTTTATTTATACAGGTTAATCCCGTTGAGCCTTGAGGACTCGTTTACAAGAGAGACCTGGTTTCAACAAAGAATGATGACAACAGTGACAACAATAGACAGTTATAAAAGAGGCATACAGATTTTTTTTAACAAATTAAAATAAGATGGCAACAACAGCAAGATTATAAGGTGAATGTAGAAAAGTAAAAACAGGAACTTTAGAACAATATGTGTGATCACTGGTCAGTGGAAGTTCTGCTGGACTTCTCATTTGGTTCTGGACGATGAAAACAAATGATTGGAACCTCCTTCAGTCTCACACGGCCTGACTGTGTCTTTGTGAAGTGACCTCTCTCAAAATGTGCCTGTGGAGTGATATTAGTTTATTTTCTTGCACATTTCTTTGACAGTTGAATATTTTGAGCCCTGGTTGAAAATGTTTGTGCAGATTAAACTTACATCACCCAGTTTGTGTTGTTGTGATGATGGTGATGTTGCTCCTGCTGACTTGAGATGATATACTTAATAAACAGTATGAATAATAGTAAAGTACTTTATTAAAGCTTGTTTTACATTTTACATATTTTATAATAAATGGTTTGGTAATTTATTTTAGCACAATTAACACTTATTTTGTCACCTGTGATGATTTTAACTAGAAACTGTTTCATTTAAATTAACATTTTAATCAGTGAATTACTATTTTACAATAGTCAGGCTAAAAGCACAATCAACTCTGTTATCCAGGTACTTGGTTGCTAATTAAAAAAATGAAAAACAAATAGAACAATTATCTAATGTGCAGAAATGAAGACTTCATCCCAGATGATCTAAGGTAAACTGGAGTAGATCAAATGGTGGACGGTGGAGTATTCTCATGCAGAGAACATCAAAAATAGCTTCATAATAGGTGTTACTCTGTTTTTTTTGTGTGTGTTTTTTTTACATGTGTAACATAAAACACTGTTGAAATGGCTATATTGATCATTGTATTGCATAGACATTTTTTTTCTAACAAATGTGTTTACAGTTTCGTTTCACTGTAATGATAAATGCATCTGCCACGTCTAAAAATGCTTTAATAAAATGCATAGTCAGTGAAATAATCAGTAATCAGTTATTAAGTAATCTGTTTGTTATTGCTCAATAATTACTGAAAGACGCTGAACAAAGTAAGAAAAGTCGTTTTTTTGTGTTCTGTTGCGCCAGTAGCTGCTCAAACTGACTGACAGCCACGAGCTGTTTGGAACGATTGAGAGCTGCATGAACCAAGTGACCGCCTGTCGGCGAGTACAAAGAGTGTTGCAACTCTCTCTCTATATGGCTCTGGCCCGAACCACCTCAACTGGCTCCTCTGGACGTGGAGGAGCAGTGGTTTTACTCCGAGTCTTTCCTGATAACTGAACTTCTCACCCTGTCTAGGAGAGTCCAGCTACCCTGCAGAGGAAACTCATTTCAACCTCCTGGATCCACGATCTCATTCTTTCAGTCACTACCCAGAGTTCATGACCATAGGAGAGGGTAGGAACATAGACTGACCAGTAAACAAAGAGCTTCAACTTACAGCTCTGAGCCCTCTTCCCCACAACGCACCGGCACAGAGTCCATAATACTGCAGACACTGGACCAATTCATCTGTCAATCTGTAATCTGCCTTATAATCTGTCTGTTTTGCTACTTTGACCTCTTTGTTTTGACTTGTTAAAAAAAAATCTGTATGCCTCTCTTATGAGAGGCATACAGATTGATTGATTGATTGATTGATTGATTGATTGATTGATTGTCCAAGTAAAATCTACTATTACTGTTGTCATCGTTCTTTGTTTGTAGCCAGGTCTCTCTTGTAAATGAGTCCTCGAGGCTCAATGGGATTAACCTACCTAAATAAAGGTTGAATGAATGAATGAATCTTGTGCTCCATTCTTCCCTCACTCGTGAACAAAACCCCAAGATACTTGAACTCCTCCACTTGAGTCACAACATCGACCCAAAATACAGCAATTCATGCTTTTCCAACTGAGGACCATGACCTCAGTACAGTAGTTGCAAAATGTATAATTAATTTAAAGGTAACATCCTGAATAGAAAATGTTAAACAAAAAAACAAACACAACAAAAAACACAAATAGATGATACTAAATAAAGAGGAAAGTTTACCATTAACTTGCCAGATGTTGACCATTTTGTCCATGGCAGAAGCCAGATATTTTCCAGTGACGCTCCAAGCCAGAGGAGAAAGGCAGGGATCACTGGGAGAGCCCAAGTTGGACATCTCCTCCTCATAAGAGCCATCACTATGAGACACAGAAAACACAAATGACACAAATGTTCAAAGTGACAACGGATCAGGAGATTAATGAATCTATTTTAAGTTCTAAAACATGTATTGTTGAAACAAGAAGCCTCATCAATAATAAATGGAGGGAAAAAAACAGTATTTTGAACAATTTGTTTAACATTCTTTATGAGGAGTTCACAGTGTAAAAGTCTTAAAAGGTATTAAAATGTGGATGTTTCAAATCATGTTGGATAATCTTTTAATTTCACCTTAACATGGCAGAAAAGTTTGTTTGCTTAAAAAATTCTAGGAGCTATGCTGTTGGGGAGCCCGGGGGGATGGGGGTGGGAGAGATCGCCCTTAGTAGGGTCTCTCAAGGCAGTTTGGTCCTAGGTGAAAAGCCAGACAGAGTGAATCAGGATTCTAGGATAGACAGAAGAAAACAAGAAGCTTGATGTCCCTCATCCAGATGTGGGTTACTGAGCCCTCACTTTAGAGCCAGGGGCGTAGTTCATCTGTGCGTGCCTAATAACTAGGGGTGTAACGGTACGCGCAAATCACATTTCGGTTCGGTTCAACTACAAGGAGGGCTCGGTTCGGTTTATTTTCGGTACAAAAAAAAAAGACAAAATAAAGACTTACAAAATGTTTATTTTGAAAATATGCCAAAAATACGTTTGTATTGTATTGTAGTAATAAATAAAAGTGACCCATTTGGATGATATTTTAAATAAACAGCACTCTACAATAAATAAACTATATTAACAATAATAAAAATCTTAATAAATACAATAACAGTCAGAACCAGAACAATAAGCAGCAACAGACTGTTTACAATCTAACTAATCAAGTTTTTATCCAGTAGCAGCATTGTGGCTGTATTTGTCCTCCGTTTTCTGCATGTAAACGCTCGTAGCCTTCTAAAAAAACTTGATGAATTGAAAATCCTAATCACTTCTTCTGGGGCAGATGTGATCGTTATCTCTGAAACTTGGCTCAACAATTCTGTTTTGAAAAATGACCTGGCAATCAATGAATTTAAGATCTATCGTTGTGATCGTAATACAAGGGGAGGTGGAGTCGCTATTTACATCAGAGATTCTTTGGCTGCCAGGATTGCATCTAAAAAAACAATCGCAAACCAGTTTGAGGCTTTAGCTGTGAACATCACTTTGAAAGGAGGTCAGCCCTTAACTGTTGTTGGTTGTTATCGTCCCCCCTCCGCAACACCTGAAGCTCTGTCCTCCCTGACTGAATTCATAGGAAATTTAAAACACAATGAGATTGTTTTGGCTGGAGATTTCAACATTGATTGGAATAAGTCGACCCCCCTCTGTGATAAATTCAAGGAATGTTGCCTATCTCTCAATCTAACACAACTTATCGATTCTCCTACCAGACCAAACATAAAATGTCCCGAAAAATCTTCTATCTTAGATCTGTTTTTCACAAATGCACCTCACAAATTTCCTGGTATAGGTGTATTTGCCAACGTTTTGAGTGATCATTCCGTAATAGCAGCTCTTAGATCTACTAAACTTCCACCTGCTAAGCCCAGAATAATTCAAAAAAGGGATTTGAAACGTTTCAGTGAACAGTCATTCCTTTGGGATCTATCCCTCTTTGATTGGCAACGTATCCTACAAATCAATGACGTGAACACCGCTTGGAACTATTTTCATGATAGTTTCATTTTCTTTGTAAACAAACACGCACCTTTCCGGCAGTTCAGGATAAAGAGCCGTGACAGCCCCTGGTTTACTCCTGAACTAGCTGATCTCCTGCACTGGAGAGATCATCTTTGGGCCGCAGCAAGAAAATCACACTCAGACACTGATTGGTTGAAATTTCGGCAGCTAAGGAATAAATGCACAACTGCCATCAAAGCCGCAAAACGTAACTACTTCTTATCTCAGACCTCCAAAAATCTAAACGATCCTAAAAAATTCTGGAAAACCATCAAATCTCTCTCAGGCACCCCCCAATCATCTGACCTCCCATCACAATTTCTTGTTGACTCTGTTCCTGTGTCAAATAAGCACGAGATCCTGAACTGTTTCAATAAACATTTTGTTGCTTCTAGTTCATTATTTGACACAGTTACAAACGGAAAATCAGCCACTTTATCTAATAATCAAACTTCTACAAATCAAATCCCTCCTACAAGTCAACCATCTGTTAATCACACCTTCTCTTTTTCTCCGTTCTCAGTCAGTGAGGTAAATAAACTGTTAAATGATCTTGATCCTAAAAAATCTGCAGGTCCAGATGAACTTCCACCTTATTTCTTAAGGCTGGCTGCTCATATCATCACAGTCCCTGTGACCCACATCTTTAATCTGTCCATAAGCCAAAACACCATTCCGGATGCTTGGAAAACAGCCTTTGTTCTTCCTTTGCTGAAGGGAGGTGACCCCACCTCATTGAACAATTATCGACCGATCTCTAAACTCTGCATCTTAGCCAAGGTTCTAGAAAAACTGATAAACTCTCAGATCAAAAACTATCTGGACTCATTTAACATCTTACCTCTTCATCAATCTGGTTTCAGGAAAAAACACAGCACAACAACTGCTTCTCTGAAGGTTCTGAATGATGTTGTTGAAGCATTGGATGCTAAGGACTATTGTGCTGCACTTTTCTTAGACCTGTCTAAAGCTTTTGACACTGTGGATCATAACATCCTGTGTCATAAGCTCTCAGAAATCGGTTTCTCTGATCACACCATCGGTTGGTTTTCTAACTATCTTTCCAATCGGAGGCAATGTGTTCAACATAACGGTACTTCTTCCAGCTATTTAACAGTTAAAAATGGTGTACCACAAGGCTCAGTTTTAGGACCCACTCTCTTTACAATCTACATAGCTAATGTAGGTCACTGCATCCCTGATGCATCCTTACATTTCTATGCTGATGATACAGTTGTTTATTGCCGAGCTAAAACAGTAGCTAAGGCTTTCCAGTTACTGCAATCCGCTTTTGACATCATCCAGTCAGATTTGTTCCGTCTCAAACTTGTCCTAAATGCTGATAAAACAAAAGGGATGTATAGGAAGTCGGTCCCAGCAGATCTTCCTCTGATTTTATCTTCAAATGGTGTCCCTATTGAGTTTGTTAATTCCTATAAATATCTGGGTATCCTGATCAATTCACATCTCTCTTTTAAACTCCACGTGGAAAACCTAGTGAAGAAACTGAAAGTTAAACTGGGTTTCTTTTTCAGAAACAGATCATGTCTATCACTGAATGTTAGGAAACGCCTTGTATCTGTGACTTTCCTTCCCTCCATTGATTACGGTGACATTCTCTACATGAATGCTCCTACAAGCACCCTGCGGATGTTGTCTATCATGGTGCACTAAGATTCATAACTGGCTGTGATTATCGTACCCACCACTGCACCCTGTATTCACTGGTTAACTGGACATCATTAACCTCACGCAGACTCTTCCACTGGTACATTTTCATCTTTAAATCACTTCTTGGTCTGCTGCCCTCATACATCTCCTCCTACATGTCTTTGCGTGAGTGCAGCTACAGCGTGCGCTCTCAGGACATGATTACCTGCAGTGTTCCGTCAGTGAGGACTGAACTTGGAAAAAGGGCCTTCTCCTACTCTGCTCCTGCTTCATGGAATATCTTACAAAAAGATCTGAAGCTCTCGACCTTGACTTCTCTAAATGGTTTTCAGAATCTGTTGGAATCCTGGCAAAAACCAATGCAGATTTGTTCCTGTCTTTGATTTTATACATCTACCTTATAATGTTTTGCTAGTTTTTTGATACTTTGTTAAAAAAAAAAAAAAAAAATCTTTTTTTTCTTCTCTTTTTTGTTTTCTATTGTTTATTGTTTGTTTGTTTATTGTTTAAGGAAATTCTACCATTGCTGTTCGTTGTTCTTTAGTTTTAGCAGGTCGCTTTCGTTAATGAGCTCATGAGGTTCAAAAGATTTACCTGACTAAATAAAGGTTGAATGAATTAATTAATTAATTGGTTAAGTCAAAATGTGTTTTCCATATCAAATGTACTAAATCTTTACAGATTATTGTCCTGATGCAGGCTCAGTAAATTTAGTCCTCTGGACAGATTCTTCTTTGTATCAAAAATACTTCTTCAGTCTGAGGAGCTGTGATAAACTCAGTCATCTTTCCTCCTTGATACAGAAGAATGATGGTTTGAGAGAGGAGTAAAGGAGGCCATCTTTGTGAAAAGAAACCGTCCATCATTAAACAGAGGTGGAGGCCTCCATGTTCAACTGTCCACCTCTCACAATGCTGTTATTGCTAGTATTTTACTGTTCATATAAAATATTTGATAATGTTCTTATAGAAACAATTCTTGAGTAATGTTCATAATGTGTTAATGCTACATGTTTGTCTCAGGCTACTTCTTGTTCTGCCATTAACTCATTATTGAATAGTTTATATATGTAGGTAAAACTAGATGTTGAACAACCCATTAAAATACACCAGAATGCAGGAAATGGCATCTATTTTATTCAAAATTTTCTGAGAGAGGACCCCCCACTGGCAACCTAGTCGGGGGGGGCGCCATTGGGGTTGCTCGCACAGGGCGCCAAATTGGCTAGGACCGCCTCTGCACCCACGGCTTTAGAGGATCTTCAGACAGGGACTGACTGATTAATCTGAAATGATACACATTACATGTAAATACAGGCCTATTTATTTAGTGTTGACGATCATATGTTTTACTATTGTGAACATCTGCTGGTGTTTACTGAGTTGTTTTCATGTATCTCAGGGAATACTGAGATACATGAGAACAGTCAGATGTTAGATACAGAGTCAGGATGTGCAATATGGCATAAAATTCATATCCTGGTGATATTGTCTATTGTGATGAGAAGCTACACAAAGCTACACACTAATTACGTCAGTTTTTTTAATTTATTTTTTCTTCTCTGTGTTCTGTCCATTCAGCATACATGTTATAATAATAATAATAATAATAAACTTTATTTGTATAGCACCTTCCTACAATGCCTTGCATTGACCAAGGTGCTTAACAGGATAAAAAGATGAATAAACTGGAACAATAAATCAGTGAAAATAGAATAAAAAACAACAGTAATAAAAGAAGGCAATGGAAATAAAAATGCTACATACTAAAATACCAAAAGTAATAAAAGTTACACACTGAAAGCTTTTTTGAACAAGTGGGTCTTCAGTCTGGTTTTGAACAGAGTCAGATCAGAGGTGGCACGCAGCTCAAGGGGGAGGCTGTTCCAGGCTTTTGGGCCGGCAACAGAAAATGACCGGTCTCCCCATTGTTTGTACCTTGAGCGAGGCACCTCCAGCAGGTGTTGACTGGCAGATCGTAAAGCTCTGCCGGGCTGATGGACTTTCAAAAGTTCTGAGATGTAGAGAGGTGCAAGTCCATTCAGAGCTTTGAAAACAAACAGCAGCAGCTTGAACTGTATCCTGAACTGAACCGGGAGCCAGTGTAAAGAGGACAGGACAGGAGTGATGTGTTCATATTTTCGTGTGTTGGTCAAAAAGCGCGCGGCAGAGTTCTGTACAAGCTGTAAACGGGAGATGGAGGATTGATTAATACCAACATACAAAGCATTACAATAATCAAGTCTGGAGGTCACAAAGGCATGGATGGCCTTCTCCAGATCACCACGGCTGAGAAATGACTTTACTTTAGAGAGCAGACGGAGCTGAAAGAAGCTGGTCTTGACAACAGAACTGATCTGTTTATCAAACTTTAAGTTGGAGTCAAGCTGCACTCCAAGATTTCTGACCACCGGGTTGAAGTGGGGGAGGGGAAAACCAACACTGGGACTGGGAAGGATGTTGCTGGTGTCATCGGGTGCACCAAATAAAATGCATTCAGTTTTATCTGTGTTTAGGTGGAGGAAGTTTTGAGAGAGCCAGTGCTTAATGTCATTTAAGCAGTTGACAAGAGTGTTTGAACTGAGTGAGGGGTTGGGAGTGACTGGCAGATAGATTTGTAAATCGTCTGCATACATGTGAAAAGACAGATTATGACGTGCAATGATTGATCCTAATGGCAGCATGTAAAGAGAAAAGAGGACTGGCCCCAGAATGGATCCCTGTGGTACGCCAGAGGTCAGAGGGGTTGATGAAGAGGAGGACAGATCGCCTATCATGACAGAAAAGGTTCTCCCAGTCAGGTAAGATTTGAACCACTCAAGCACAGCTCCCTGGAGGCCAACCTGCTGAGACAAGCGGTTGATTAGTACCTGATGGTCAACGGTGTCAAAAGCTGCTGAGAGGTCTAACATCACCAGCAGAACAGGGTTTTTTGCATCCAGGGACAGAAGAATGTCATTCTGCACTTTGAGCAGTGCAGATTCAGTACTGTGACGAGCTCGAAAACCTGACTGAAATTTTTCAAACAGGTTGTTGTGCTCAAGAAAAGATTGAAGTTGAGTAAAAACAATCTTTTCCAGGACCTTTGATAGAAATGACAGATGGGAAACTGGTCTGAAATTAGAGAGAGCTGTAGGATCTAGGCCTGGTTTTTTGAGAAGAGGCCTGACCACAGCGTGTTTGAAAGCAGATGGCACATAACCTGAAATTAGACAGCTGTTAATAAATGACAAAACACAAGGACCAATTACATCAAAGGACTGTTTGAATATTTTTGATGGAATGATGTCCAGAGAACAGTTTGTTGGTTTCATCTGCTGAACCACCTTGGTGAGGTTAGGCAGTGAGACCAGGTCAAATTGGTCAAAAACAGTTGTGGTTATTACAGACGCACATGATTGGACAGTGTTTGATGGGCTGACAATGTTCTGCCTGATAGAGTCTATTTTGTTGACAAAATAACTCTGAAAGTCGTCACAGGTAGACTGAGTTGCAGTTTTCAGAACACTGACAGATGGATTGATGATAGACTGGAGTGTGTTTAATAGTGTCCTCGGCCGGTTGGAGCTGGAGGAGATTAAATTGGAGAGGTACTGTGATTTGGCCTGCTTCACAGCATTTTGATAATCACAGAGACAGTCTCTCAGTATTCCCTGAGATACATGAAGCCGGTCCCGCTTCCATTTTCGCTCTGCTTTTCTGCAACGTTGTCGAAGAGCTCGCGTCGTTTCGTTGAGCCATGGTGAAGGTCTGTTTTTTGAAGATGCCTGTTTGAGAGGAGCGATGGAGTCCATGATCGTTGTGCAGGTGTGATGGAAGGAGGTGATGAAGTCCTCAGGATGTAGAGAAGGGTCCGAGCTGATAGCAAAGCATAAGTCAGTGCTCTTGAAGGCATCAGTAAACTGACTTTGGGAGGATGGGGTGATGGAGCGGCAGAGATGTGTTGGGAGAACAGCTTTCGATGCAAGAGGGGTGGAAAATTCAAATAATATGGGAAAGTGGTCCGAAATACAGGTGTCCAGGATCTCCACAGCAGATATTTGAAGGCCGTGGGAGATGATTAGGTCCAGTGTATGACCCTAGCTATGGGTGGCCCCCAAGACAGACTGCGAGCATTCGCCTCAAAAATCCAAAAAACGCCTAAAAAAGACATACCCAAATTAAATTAGAAGCTGTTCTTGAACCGTATGGAGTACAAGCAATTGCATGGTGTCTTTGTAAAGATAACACTTTGAATTTTTTGTTTCAGCAGTCAAATTTGTTGTATCTGTTATTATTTTGTATTTATTGAAGTGAGAGCACACAGAAATAAAGCGTTTTTCTTGCCTCGCCTGAAAATGTTTATATTTGTCAAGCACCTGCACACTGATACAAGAAGATATAGATTGGAATTTCATATGAGCCTAAAGAGTGAAGTATTTACTAATACAGTTTCAAATTTGAAGTCAATAGCATAAAAATTGAGGATTGTGTGCCTGTTTTTGTATGTGCATGTTCAGGCGGACATCAATAAATCCAAACATACCCAAAACTGTGCCATGATGGGTAACACCTTTTATATGCCAACTTCAAATGTCTGTAACTGCTGAATACTTCAACATACTTCAGAATGACTGTCTATTGAAAGCTTACATCTGTTCCATTCATATATTTACTCTCAAGCTGATAGAAATACAGTAACTGTAACATGTCAGGCAGGGCGCTCGTAAGTCGGGGACCACCTGTATACTGTAAATCACAAGAGAAAATTCCCCCCACAGGTCCAGCTGCCTGCAGACCCAACACCCCAGATAACACTCAGATAACACACATTAGCTCCACAATGGCTCAACAATGGCTCCACAGGGGTTCGGCTTTTCAAAGCCCCACACACCCCCACACACCCCCACACACACACGCACACACACACAAGGAGAAGCTGCACCTTTGTCAGAGAGGAATCACTTTTTCCTTGTAAATCAAGTACTAAAGCTTGTCCTACTGTGTATTTCATGTTTCCATGGCATTTATCCATGGCTAAAGAGTGATAAAAGTCAGAAGAAGCATGCGTAAAATCAACAGAGAGGAGCTTACCCTTTTACGCACGGCGGACGCAGCTGAATGAGTCTGTTACGCAGTGAGTTTTACACCCCTAATGTAACTCAAAACCTGGCATGTCACATGTCTATACAACGGGAATTTCATTGGCTACAAGTCTGTGATGACAGAATCAGCATCTCATTTGATTGGCCAAAGCCCCACGTGGGGTAAGACGGGGAGGGTGATTTTTAGCTTCGTGACTCTGGGTGATGTGATTGGCTCTAGTGACTGAAAAGTTTCACTCAGTTGGTCAAAATTGGTGTCAATCAAAAGCAGAGACCCTATGGAAGAGTTTTAAAGCGCCAGAACTTACAAAGCTTCCATATTTGGGAAATCACGATCCAACACGTGCAAATTAGGCTCAAACGGGCCCGCGGCCGGGCCCATGCCTGTTAACAAGAGTCCAGAAGGTCCTGAAACTCATATCCAAGTTGATTACTTGAGCAACAGGTGTGCACGTTGAAACCTCCACAAAAGAGCAGCGAGTCAAATTTTGGCAGCAGGTCAGCCAGTAGTTCTGAAAACTCACTGAGAAATTCTTTATTGTATTGTGGAGGCCTATAAAAGAGGCCACACAGCAGAGGTTTAGGAGATTCCAGCACAAAAACCATTATTTCAAAGCCGTTATAGTTTTTCTGAGACAACAAACGGCATTTGAACGCCTCATTGAAGACTGCAGCCAGCCCCCCCCCCCTCTTCCAGTCCCACGCGGTGCGCTCAGGTGGGAGTAACCATTTGGAAGGAGTTCAGAGAAGCAGCTGTTGTCTCCTGTTTTCTGCCAGGTTTCAGTGATCAGAATCAGATCCAGACGATGGGTTGAGATCAAATCACTTAATATAAAAGTTTTATTAGTGATCAAGCTGGCGTTAAACAGTGCTGCACGTACTGGAACACAGACAGTTACGTTACTCTCAGCTCGATCGAGCGGGCGGAGGTTCTGTTTAACGCAGCCTTGCTTCTTTGTCCTTACGGGAGAACAAGATGGATACTGATCGCTGACGTCATGATTGACAGCAACAAGGCATCTATGGCGACGAGCGAAGGAACGACGGACATCAAAGACGCTGAATTCAGGAGGTAAATCAGCCGTCGCCGTGTTGTGAGACGAGAGATACTTTTTAAATCTCACCAGCACGCCTGCCCTCGTTCCGCGTCTTCTGCGTCGCTTGTTGCGTGGCAACGTGGTCGCGTTGCGTTGTAGGTACGCTGGTACAGACGCCAAGAAAGGTGGAGGTGGAGGAGGCTTAAAATGTCCATATTTGCCAGTAGTCGGTGTGTTGATCAGCGAGTCTTGGAGACTTAGAAGAGTTGAGCGATCATAGACCAGAAGCGAGGATGCATCGTCGATGAAAAAAAGGCAGAACACGAACAGCAGTAGAAAGTTCACGAGAGGGGTTAGATAGCAAGCCGTAACAATAGGCGCCATCTTGGATTTTAGATCTGGATGTTATGGTAGCAAACATTTAGTTAATACGCATGCACGCGCATTTTGCAATAAGTCTGTGACATTCAGAGGAGCCGTCTGATCATCCTACACTGCAAGATAAAACAAAAAGTATGTCAGTAAATTGTTTTGGTTCAAAACATGGTATTATAGTGTATTTACACAATTTACAGTGTGCGATACATTTCCTGAACCGTAAGTAAATCGTTTTGGAAAACGAAAACTCTGTTTATGTGCGAACAGTGCAAGTGAAGTTAGTCCGAGCTTTGTGAATTTAATTTAAACAATATAAGGACAATGTAATCATTCTGCTGCCTTAACTGTTAACTCAGGGTGTCATACAGCTGTTATTCAGGGCGGATTGATGCGTCAGGGTGTCATACAGTTGTTAATAACAAAGTATATGATGATCTGACTGGTTAACTGCTATGTCATGTGTGATATAACTAATTAAAAAGAAGCATATGGTGATCTGCACAACAATGCAGCCGTCAGTTTGTGCTACGCATATGGCCATCAGTGCTATGCGTATGGCGATCTGACAATTGGTGTTTATTTTTTTCATATTTTTGCCGGCCAGTCAGTCTGTTGCACATTCCTACTGTACCTAACATTTGACTGGGATGTGTGATGACATAAAATTCATATCCCAGCAATATCTACCGGTAGCATATTGTGATGAGAAGCTACACGAAGCTACATGCTAGCTACGGCCAGCTAGCTTCTCTACTACTTAGCTCTCAAAGAAAACAGACTTTTAACAGCATCTACGCACAGTTTTAAACTAAAAAAAAGGTGAGGGTAAATATAGCTTTTTACTTACTTCCACAGATAACTTTTAGCTCGTCTGTGATCAGCTATTTGATTTCCTACAATCAAACAATATTTTATCACAATTCCAGTCAGGATTCAGAAAACAGCACAGCACCTTAACTACAGTTCTCAAAGTATTAAATGACATCATACATGCCCTGGACTGCAAACAATACTGTGTTGCCCTATTTATAGACCTGTCCAAGGCATTTGATACAGTTGATCACAGACTATTGACAAACATCCTGGAACACTCTGGTCTATCAAAACTTGCAGTCTCCTGGTTCACCAACTACCTAACTGACAGAACACAGTCTGTTCATGTAGCCGGATCCTCCTCTACTTTCTTAGATGTTGTGAAAGGGGTGCCACAGGGTTCTGTCTTGGGTCCCATTCTTTTCTCCCTATACATCAACGATCTTTGCAGTGATCTGTCAAATGCCTCCCACCATTATTACGCAGATGACACCATCATCTATTGCTGTTCATCCTCCCTCAGCCAAGCTTTCACCTCTCTTCAGGACGCTTTTAATATTATTCAGTCACGTCTGCAAAAACTTAGACTGGTCCTAAATGCCGACAAAAGCAAGATCATGGTTTTATCCAACAGAAAGCAGCAACCAGAGAACCCACCTCAAATTGAAACCCAAGAGGGAAAACAAATAGAAATGGTCTCCACCTACAAATATCTAGGTTTCAACATTGACAATGAATTGTCATTTAAAACCCACATCTCCAAAATGGCCACTAAACTCAAACTGAAGCTAGGCTTCTACTTCATAAACAAATCCTGCTTCTCATGCAAAGCCAAGAGAACATTAGTAGCTGTAACATTCATGTTGATATTAGATTATGGTGACGTGCTGTACATGAGTGTTGCATCAAAATACCTACAGTCCTTAGACTCCATTTATCACGGTGCCCTTCGGTTCATTACTGACTCCAGTTATCGCACTCATCACTGTGAGCTTTACGTCAAATCTGGCTGGTCATCTCTCAGTGCTCACAGATACACTCACTGGATATCCTTCATCTACAAGTCCCTCCTAAACCTAGTCCCGTCATACCTCCTTAATACAAACATCACACAGTCATTACTCCCTGCGCTCTAACGATTTAGTCCTCCTGTCAGTTCCTCCGGTCAGAACTGAACTAGGAAAAAGAGCGTTCATCTTCGCCGTCCCCTCAGCCTGGAACCACTCACAGAAAGATCTGAAACTATCAACACTCACCTCGCATAAATCCTTCATGTCAACCGTATTAGAAAATGTCATCATGAAACTTGACCATTGCAGATGTTTCTAAACATTACTTATCCAATATACGTCATTGTGATTTTTAACTATATCAACTCAACTGAAGTCTGTCTTATCCTGATGGTTTTGAACTGTCAACATCTATTTACTGTGATTGCAGTTTTCTTTATTTTCTTTTTTGATAAATGCTAATGCTTATTGTCAATTACCATGTGATGTGTGCTGCTGATCACTTGACCAGGTCACCCTTGTAAAAGAGATCTCGATCTCAACGGGCTCTACCTGGTAAAATAAAGGTGACTGATTGATTGATTGACACAATCTAGTTTCATCACATGTACCACATGTGGTGCGAATGACACTGACTGACTCTGAAATACATACATACAGTACAAGTTTTCATGAAATATAAGGACACATGACACACACACACATCTTCTTCTTCTTTCGGCTTTTCCCTTTTCAGGGGTCGCCACAGTGAGTCATCCTCCTCCACCTCACTCTGTCCTCTGCATCCTCTGTCCTAACTCCAACTACCTGTACCTTCATGTCCTCTCTAACTGCATCCATATATCTCCTCTTTGGCCTCCCTCTGTCTTTTTCCTGGCAGCTGCATTTCTAACATCCTTCTACCAATATACCCACTGTCCCTCCTCTGGACATGTCCAAACCATCTCAGTCTGGCCTCCCTAACTTTATCTCCCAGTTGTTCAACATGTGCTGTACCTCTGATTATCTCATTCCTGATCTTATCCATCCTTGTCACTCCTAAGGAGAACCTCAGCATCTTCATTTCTGCTACTTCCAGTTCTTTCTCCTGTCTTTTTGTCAATGACACTGTCTCCAGACCATACAATATAGCTGGTCTCACCACTGTCTTGTAAAGTTTTCCTTTGACCTTTGCTGACACCTTTTTGTCACAAATCACTCCTGAAACTTTTCTCCATCCGCTCCAGTGGTGTAGTCTATATTTTTGTAGTGGGTATACTGTGCTTAGAAACCAAAGTACACAGGTTAGTACAATGTAATCAATTTATTGTGGTTTTATAGTGAACATTTCCAAATTTATCTGACGTTTATATTCGAATAAATGAACAACAAACTTTGTACAACAGTTGGCTTTGTATTAAAAACCTGTTATAGAATTTATAAAACAGTATCAAAGCAAAGCACTACATACAGACATATTGTTACAGAAGTGTTTAACTGCTGTTTAACATATCAGTGATGCGTTTCTAATGATGTCATGTGTCATTGGGCACTTCTAAGTGGTTATACTGAATTTCTTAAGCTTTTTCTAGTGGGTATACTCCATATACCTGAGTATCACGTAGACTACACCACTGAATTCCGCTCCATCCTGCCTGGACTCTTTTTCACCTCTTTACCACATTCCCCATTTTCCTTGACAGTAGACCCCAAGTACTTGAAGTCCTGCACCTTTGTGACCTCTGGTCCTTGTAGCCTCATTGTTCCACCAGTCTCCCTCTCATTCACACACATGTACTCTGTCTTACTACGGCTGACTTTCATTCCTCTTCTTTCAAGTGAATACCTCCACCTCTCCAAGTTCTCTTCCACCTGTTCCCTGTTCTCACCACAGATCACAATGTCATCTGCAAACATCATAGTCCATGGGGATTCCTGCCTGACCTCATCTGTTAGTCGGTCCATCACCAGAGCAAACAAGAAGGGGCTCAGAGCCGATCCTTGATGCACTCCCACCTCCACCTTGAAGCTATCTGTCACTCCTACAGCACATCTCACCACTGTCCTGCTGTCTTCATACATGTCCTGCTGTCTTCATACATGTCCTGCTGTCCTCATACATGTCCTGCTGTCTTCATACATGTCCTGTACCAGTCTAACATACTTTTCTGCCACTCCAGATTTCCTCATGCAATACCACACCTCCTCCCTCGGCACCCTGTCATATGCTTTTTCAAAATCCACAAACACACAATGGAGTTCTTTCTGACCTTCTCTGTACTTCTCTACCAACATCCTCAAAGCAAATATGCAAACATGTATAATAATTAATTGCGCACATTTGAGTAGATGAAATAAATTACTGTAATTCCTGTTTAAATGCAATTCATCCTTCCATACAAATCAGTGTCTTCAGACTTTGCCAGCAAATTAAAAGTTGAAGCTTAATCATTAAATTATTATCATCTTTGTGTTAGATTAATTTATAAAATCACATTTAAACACTGCTTGTACCAATTAAATTAAATAAAAAATTAACACACACGCTCTCCATCACTGTCATTAATCAGCAGACAAGCAGCAGCTTCAGCTACCAGAGAGACTGACGTTAAGTTTTCTCACTTGTAAACAGAACAAATGTAGAATATTGTAGAGACTCACCTGCCAACACATAACGAGTTGGGAGTGAGACGTGTTGTATCTGCTGAGCTCCTTCATCCTCTTCATCACTCTGACAGGTTTACATTTATCTCCGTGGTTCTCCCGTGTCGTGTCGTCACTTTTCAAAGCTGCATGTGGAGCAGTTTTTATCTTTGTGAGGCGTTAAGTGCTCCAACACTTTGGAGGACTTGGGTCGAACAGTTTTCTTGGCGTCAGTCATTTGTAAAATTTACTTAATTTCCTTTGAAAACACCGCCTCTGCTCTGCTTCCGCCTCCCCCCTCGCTCTGTTCAACTTGCGCTGCAGTTTTTTTTTTTTTTCAAACTTTATTCAGTCAGCCAGCATTGACAATGCTCTACCGGTGAACAAAACGGCTCTGCAGCGCCGTGAAAGGCGCATAATCGCATGACACAACAAATCGATAATGAAATTCGTTGCCAACACTTTTAATAATCAATTTTTATCGATTTTATTGATTTATTATTGCAGCCCTAAACCATTCACTCTCTCTCACCTAGGGACAATTTAGAGTTACCAATCAGTCTAACTTGCATGTTTTTGGTCTGTGGGGGGAAACCGGAGTACCCACGCATGCACGGAGAGAACATGCAAACTCCACCCAGAAAGACCCCCAGATCGGAATTTGAACCAGGGACCTGTTCGCTGAGTGGCAGTAGCTCTACCAGTTGCGCCACCGTGCTGCCACACATACACTTAAATAAAAAAAAGTAATTGTGTAAATTACACTGCAGTGTGAAAGGAGTCTTTAAACTACAGAAGCTTACTGTTTATTGAAGATGCAGGTCTGCTGGAGGGTGTACTGGGTCTTGGTTACATTCCAGACTCGGACCGTCCCGTCATTCCCACTGGTCGCCAGCAGGCCTTTCTTACTGCACCAAGCACATGTGATGACCTGAATTTGATTATAATCAAGAAAAATATCAGTTGTAGTGAAACAACACCAGGCATATAAAACTCTGGGAGTTAAAAAATATTCTTCAGTTGATCCAAAATGCTGCTGTAAGAGTTTTAATGAGAGTTGATAGGAGAGATCATATCTCTCCAGTTTTAGCTTCTCTTCAATGGCTCCCTGTCAAATCCAGAATAGAATTACGGTATTTTTTTAAAATTTCTAACCTACAAAGCTCTCAACAGCCTAGCTTCACCTTATATTACAGATCTTACTTTTCCATATTTTCCTAACAGAGCACTTCACTCTCAGATTGCAGGATTACTTGTGGTTCCTAGAGTATCCAAAACCAGAATGGGAGGCAGACCTTCAGTTCTCAGGCTCCTCTCTTGTGGAACCAACTTCCAGTTTCTGTCCTTGAGGCTGACACATTGTGCAGTTTTAAGACTTTCCTTTTTGATAAACTTAGTTAGGGTCGGCTTAGGTTTCCTGAGTTGTCCCTTAGTTATGCTGCTATAGGCTTAGACTGCTGGAGGACAAACTGACCACGTTTCCTCTCTCTGCTGCTGTCTTTACTTGCTCTATTTTACCTGTTAGTATTTGTAACTGTTTATACCTTAATTTTTTTTTTGTCTTTCCTCTTATAGAAAGTACATCTGGACCTGTCTTTCTTTGTTTGTCTGTTTCTACTTCCTGTCCTCTCAAACCCAGCCAGTCAAAGCTGATAGCCACTCATCCTGATCCTGGTTCTGCTGGAGGTTTCTTCCTGTTAAAGGAAGTTTTTTTTATTTCCACTGTCTCCTTTGTTCTTGCTCAGGATGGGAGACTGTGACGAAGTGAAGATTCAACACAATCTGCTGCTTCCTTGAGATAACTTTTACTAATTGTCTATTTTAATACCATACCATACCATACCATTTTATTTATAAAGCACTTTAAACAGGAACAAGTCCACACCAAAGTGCTGGACAAACAAACACGCAACAGGCAACACAGACAATGAAGTACAACACGAAAAACATAAAAACATTGCAGATCATAAATCAAACGATCCAATACAAATCCGCTGGCATTGAAAGCAATGGAGTAATAGTGAGTTTTTAACCGGGATTTGAAAACCGAGAGGGATGTGAATGTATGTGAATGTTTTTGTTCAGTGTCCTGAGACAACTTGGTTGAGACTTGGTGCTATATAAATAAACTGAAATGAACTGCATAAAAAGTACCCACCCTGCTCTGATGGGCCTCCAGCTTGATGCAGGAGCACTTCCGCAAGTCCCCTGCCATGTCAGCAAAGGTTTGTGGGCGGCTCTGGTTGTTGTCCCTGTCGTGGGCCGCTAGAGTGCGAACTAGCTGCTGTGCTGCCCACTGACGATGCTGTGAGGAGAGCCTCGATGAAAGGCAGCAGGCCGCCAGAGCATTAGCCAGCTCCAGAGGGCCTACAGTGGAAGGATTATGGGAAGGATGGGCATACAAATGCGCAATTAGACCTGCTCGACACGGAACACAAGGTGAAGAATACATGGTGAGTGAGGGAAAGAACAACAAAACAGAAGAAAAAAAAACAGTGACCCAATATGCTGGAGTAGATTCTCTGTCGTTTAGGACATGCTAAATCCTCCCACCAAAAAAAGAAACAAACTGGACTTAAGTTTTAAAGTTGAACTCCTCTGTTTTGAACTGAAAAAGCTCCTCAGGCGAGAAGCAAAACATCTTTAACTTTAAGTCCTGTTGTTTTGCTTTTCAATTTTTTTTGGATTTTAACAGTGACTCAAGTGAAGAAACAAAACCACCAGCAGTCATGCCAGTACTGAAATAAAACCATCTCATGGACAGAAATGACATTGTTTTTTTGTCAAATCTTGTGAATGATGGTATGTGCAATCTCACATTATGGCATCATCTGTTAGAAGACCGAGTTATATGTTGGGGATGACTCTTAGCTATTAACACATCAAATTTAACTCGATATCTGTAAAACTGACTACCGTATTTTTCGGATTATAGGTCGCATGTTTTTATGGTTTTTTTCAAAGCCCGCGACCTATAATCCTGTGCGACCTATTTATGGATTTTTCCCCATATTTTTTGGCCAATTTTTGACTCAGTTATGAGCCTTTTCAGTTTGGCAGAAAATGGTGCAGTACCACTTTCGGCTGCTAGGGGCGCAATGCAGTACCACTTCCAGAGGAATACACTGACCCAAGAAGAAGAAGAAGACCGTTTCCAGCTCATGTGTCCGAAAAAAAGCTCCTCTGCTCGGACTGACTGTCGGCCTCCTGGTCTGGATGTACCGGTAGCTTTGTTAGCTCTGTTTGTTTGCTGTTTGTTAGCAAGATAAGTCAAGAACCACTCAGCGGATTTTTCTGAAACTTACAGAATGGAATGGAATCATAGTGTGGACGTTTACAAGTGAGTAGCTTTATTAGATGTTTGAGATAAAAAAACGATCTTTTATTAGCATAGCTTGTTAGCTTGTGGATGTATATCTGTTTACGGTATGTTATAAATAGCTTCAAAACCAGTGGTGGGCACCGCTAATTAAAAAATTTGTTCCACAATTTCTAAAACGCTTATTAATTTTTTTAGGTCCACAATTTCAAAAGCACAAATGTCTTATGAAAATTAGGGGAAGCTAATCTAATCCGCTATTTATATATTTCTATATTATATATATATATATATATATATATATATATATATATATATATATATATATATATATATATATATATATATATATTTATATATAGCCGGCAGCGTTATCAATATTTGCACTACACTGCCAACTGAAAAGTAACAAAAATGATCCTAAAAGGATGAAATTACAAAAATCAAAGGATTTATTTAATACTTTACGTACATATATTCTATTCGGCCACGCAATTAACAAAAAATAGAATAAAATAAAGTGAACTTGAACTTTTTAATTCTGCCATTTCTAACTTCCGTTCTAAACGACCTGTTTATGATAATGAGCTCTGAAGTCCACGCCCGTCAAAATTCTGTTTACATTTACTCCGCCCTCTGTAACAGCCAGTATCTCTAATCTGTTGTTGTTTTAAAATTAGCTCTTTTTTATTACTCATTTGACTTACTGTTAGTGCTAGCTTAAGATAACTTATCGAAAGCTGTCTGTGCGCCGCCATTAGCTGCTCCTTTTATCATGCCCTCCCGAATCCGAGGCTAAAATTAGCTCTTCCTCCTCCTTCGGTAACAAACAGCCCGCGTAGCTCCTGCTAGTTGCATGCGGCGCTTCGATCCGCGGCTGCACATCCAATCCAGACACACACAAAGTTCACAGAGTGTTTCCAGTTAATTTATCCGTATGAGACAACCTCTGACCGTCACCGGACCCACACGGTCCTCAAAAGCCAGCAGCTCCCAGCAGCCCTCACCCCGATCTCTCCGAAACAAAAAAAAAAAAAGATGCCGTGGCCAGGAAACGAACCCCGGTCCTTTGGGTGCCACACCAGCTCATTATCTCCGAGACCCGACCTGGCAGTGGAGCAAAAGCAGTCCTTCATCGTATAAGAAACAAATACAACCACCTACTTTTAGAACGCTGGAGTTTTGATTAGATTTTGATGAAGTGAAAGGTATTCTTAAAATAAATAAATTGCTAATCTGAAAAGTATATCGATCAGTGGTGCTTGTACGTTTCAGACTGTCGCCCCGCGAGTGTGTGTGTGCACAGTTTCAACGAGACAGAGTTCAAACAAGGTAATAAAACATTCTGGTTTTACTCAAGATGTGCTGCGTGGCTGGAGCAGGGCAAGGCCCTAGCCCCCCGGGGGCTAAATAAACAAATAAATACATAAATGACCGCCGGGTCAGCTCCTAAACTGCTCGGCAACCGTGACGTCTTTTATACTGAAGTGGGTTGAGCCGCACCAGGGGTTGCTAGGTGAGGGGCTGGACTTAAGATGTGGGGTGGGTTGTCCTGCGGTTTGTGACGTCACAAACCGCAGGAAGTGAGAACGAAACGTTTCTATCACAGACAAATAAATCTACTTAGAGTAAATAAACCACTGGGTGCATTTTTTTGGGCACTAGGACTGTTTTTTTTTATGAAGTAAATACCCAAAGTTGAGTAAAAAAAACATTAAAAAGTGAATTTTGCATGTCAGAGTCAGAGTCAGAGAGTCTTTATTGTCATTTGCACCGCATGTGGTACATGTGATGAAAACGAGATTATGTACACGGGGTCCCAGTTACATCCAACAACAAATGCAAGAGAAAAACAGTAATAACATCTAGAACTAACTAAGAAAAACATCAACTAGTAATACACTAAGCTTAATATAGTGGGAATAAACAGCAGCACGAACATGAGTTTGTATGAGCAGATGGTCACAGATGAACACAGATGAACACAGCAACAAGAAAACAGATCAGCATCAGTATGATGTGATATTTTGCAGTGTTTATTTTTTATTTTATTTTTATTTATTCATGAGTCTAACAGCCTCAGGGTAGAAGCTGTTCCTCAGTCTAGTGGTTCTACACTTGATGCTCCTCAACCTCCGTCCTGAGGGGAGTGGGGCAAAGAGTGAGTGTGCTGGATGAGTGAGGTCTTTCATGATGCAGGTGGCTCTTTTCCTGCAGTCTGTAGCTGGACTCATCATTGTTTGTGATGCATCCCACCACCGCTGTATGTGTGGTCCCCTTTAAAGCTGTGAAGCTCCTCCGTTGTGTGCACTCTTCGTAGTCACTAAATAATTAACGATATCAGAGTAACTTCTTGGTGACAACTTGTCCGCTTCGTCTGACATGATTTCTTTCTCCAACTCATCGGGGTAAACTCCGACCACTGCTATTTTTTGCAGATATCTAGCTCTTGCGCCTTGGTCAAGAGTAGCTTAGCTTAGCTCTGGTTGCTCGCGTCTGTTTGTCCGCCATTTTCCTACTACTAAGATGGCGGAAATTCCAGTATTGCGCAATACCGGTCACGTGTGTGGGAACTATGTATTGCACTATGCATCCAGCAGAGGGTGCATGAAGACTACTTTTAAGTAATGGCTGTTCACTTAAGTTTTACTTTCAAGGCAGAGGCTAGCTGGGAGCAGCTGTGTAGCGTATTTTTCTGAACAGATCATAGTAAGTTTATTTAACTGATCTGTAAAACAAATCAACAATAATAAATTGTCTTCAGTCTTCCAACCTGCTTGTTATTAGCTACGTGCCTCTCAAGTTAGCAAGATAATGTTTAGATAACCTAGCTAACCTAGCATAGGTTATTGCCTTGTAAAACTTTATCCAGAACAATAAACCTAACATAGAGGTAAATATACGGTATCAGTGTTAGTATTATCTTTGTTGTCCTCAATGAAGTGTATTGTTTGTCTGAAATCTACTTCTCAGCAAAGAAAAAACAAACAAACAAAAATAATCAATGCTGTGGTCAATACTAATTAAGCCTTCACCATACATGATTGACTGCTTAATGAACAGAGAAGGGTGTTTCTTTGTTTAATTTATATTTTTGTAGCACACTTGATAACTTTATGGGGAATAGTGGAGGACAGAAAATGTGAATGCATGTTAGGAAGACTGTTTTCATGACCAGTGCACCACTTACCTGCTGTGGGGCTATATACAAGTACTGTATAATGTGGATCTGATTAGCTTAGCTTCATGGTTGCCAACAGCTGAACTAAATAAACAAGCCTCTCCACTCGCCCCTCCAAAGCACAGATATCACACAAATCATACTGTCACCCCCAAACATGAGTCATGTGTGTGAATACCATAGCCAGCGTTTGTTCAGGCTATGTGTGATTTTTAATATAAAATTGTCTTACTTATTTATTTATTTTAAGTTGACAAGCTCATGGTAGTATGGTGTGGGACAACTTCACCAAGAATGTTATTGGAGAAGTAAAAACAATGTTACATTATTAATGTTCTTTTGCAGTTTGTATGTAAGAAATGTACTTTAGACAATAAAAATAGTTCAAAACAATAAAATATTAACACATCCTTATATTTGTAACAAGTGTTAAAACAGGTTTAAAAATAGCTGTTTACTTAGATTCATGGGGGTGGACAAAGCTAAAACATTTTCACCCATTATATCAGTTATTAGCACCAGCCGGTCCCACCTAATATCGGTATTGGTGACAGACAACATTTCCATATCGGTCGGGCTCTAATAAAGTCTATTTACATCACTATCATCAAAGGTCAGCACATTCGTATTTTATAACTAGAATTTCTTTAAATTTACTAAGCAATCAATGAACATAGTGATTTCAATTCATAAAAACAGTATGAAATTCCCTCACAGCTGCCTCCATTCAATCTACAAACCTCTCTTCTCCATCTCAGCCTTGTCATATGCAGGTCTTAGTTGGGCCCCCTTATCAGCAAGCAGGGCCACCAGAGCCTGCGTCACCACAAAATTGGGAGAGGTGATAAGCTTGTTCTCTTCAGCAACACTGCGCAGGAAGCTGGGGAGGAACTTTCTCTGGATGGGGTCGTCCACAGTGGTCAGGTTCATGCCTGTGGCTGCAGAGATCAGATTCTGGACCAAAAACACAACAGCAGCTCTGAAACACTGAAGACCAAGAGCCTCTGGAAGATGTTTAAAATGTTCAAAAGGTTTCAGGCTTTTTAGATTAATTACAAATTTTACACAAATGTCAAGGTTTGATATTCTAGAGGGACAAAAGTTTAATTGCTTTTTGTTTAACAACATTATTAAAGTATAGGACAAGCTAAAAGGGTCAGAGCCCTGGTGCTTCAATACTTATGCACTGGCATAATAAAATTATGATTCTAAACTAATTTAATCTTGACTTGGAAAATGATTAGTCCCCAACAGAATGTTGTTTCTCTCTGTCATTTAGATGAATATCTTCTTGTTGCTTTTCAGAAAGATGACGTGAAGATGCTGTCCTGAGAAGATGAAAATAGTACCTGGGTGCAGAGCTGCACTAGCAGCTTGGCGGCGCTGGGACTGTTAGAAGCGAGGCAGCCCACAGCTATGCTCAGGTAAGCCAGGCAGGAGATGGGTTTGCTGGCCTTGGTGGCCCCGCGAGGCCTTTCAGCATGGCCCAAGCCTACTGTGGGACTGGTAGAGAGGCCGGCCCGACCTGCAGCAGCAAGGCACATGAGCCTGACCAGAGTCCTGATGTCAGTCAGGCCGAGAGACTCAAGACCTGCTGCAAGACTGCAGCTCGACCCGCTGTGTGGGAGAAAACTGACATTTGACACAAGCCTTAAGAAAACATTTCTCCAAGTAACGCTGTAAACAGGAAACTGTTCTTAATGTCCTTCCTGCCTGGTCAAATAAAATATGGGAAATACTGTCAACTTCTTAAAAATTGTAAACGGTGATTAATCAGTGACTTTTTATATTAATGATATTTATGACATTTGATGATCTTGACTGTAGTTTCACTTTTTTGTTAAACTAAGAGAGAGACATCAGTAACAAACTCAACATTTGTGGTAAAAGAAGTAACAGCTAACTTATCATGACAAAATTATTTTTTTAAATACTTTTTTATTTATGAACATTTTGTACAATAAACAACAACATTATGAGGTCAAGGATTGACTAAATTACGACTAAATTTGACATAAAATTTGATTTTTTTATTGACTAAATAGCTCCCTCTGGGGCTGCTTGGGCTCGGGTGTCCTGTCCTGTCCTGTCGGCAGGGCGCGGGTTGGGCCGGATCTTGGATGTCTGCTACTCTCCACCCCAGAATGAATGGGCCTACCTCCTAGGTTTGGATGTGGGCTGCCCCATGTAGGGGGCAGGTACATGTCTTGGACCTGGGGGGTATAGAGTGTGCATCAGGATTATGAATGGAACGTGTCGTTATTGTTTGTCTTTCTGTGAGTGAGGGTGAGGGTGGGTCTGAATGAGTGTATCTGTGTATGAATGTTTGTCAGGCTGGGACTTGGACTGCCTCTGATACATCTAAGGCTACTTGGTATTGCGCTCTTGCCATTTGGCCCCCTAGTGGGTGTTCCCTTGCCTGCGGGCGTGCCTGGGGCCCTCACTGTCTGGGGTTGGGCACTTGGGCGTTTGTCGGCTCGGCCTGGTGGCTGCCTGGTGGGGCTTGTGTCCTCTGGTCCTGTCAGGTCTAGGCCTGAGGGGTGGACGTCCCCGGTACCCGGGCCTGGGTGTCCGGGCCTGGGGCTACGTCGGTGCAGCGGGCTCCGGCGGGGGCCTGTGAATTTGTCGCTGTTGACCCCGGGGGGTCATTGTATGTAGTCACTGGTGGGGCTTTTCCTGTTATCCCCCTTTGGTCGGATCTGGGGAGTTGGTGAGTGGCTCATCCTGTTTGGGTGACCCTGGGGACTCTGGGCTCGGGGTCCTTCTTGGGGTCTTGGGCTCTGGTTGCCCCTTTGCCTGCCTCGGGCATTGGGGGGGCGGATCTCTGATGATTCACAGTTGCTATTGAATGTTCTATCGGAGGAACCTTTTTCACTTATGCATGCTCACAACCACACGCAAATGGATGCAGGGATGTATATGTAGATACATGCAGATATGTAGATATGTATATTAATGAATATGAATGTATATGTATGTATAATGTATATATATATTCGTAGGTATGGGTATGTATATATATGGAAATCTACTGCAAGGTCATAAATGTTATTAGTCTTTATGCACGTGTTGCTGTGTTCTGTCATGTACTTTGCAGGATTGCAGATGGAGGTTGGGTGTATATATATACACCGTATATATATATATA
>JBBPBX010012842.1:38513-51262 GCA_038048925.1 Garcialebias charrua | reverse complement strand
TATGTATTAGTATTAGTATTAGAAAATTAGAAAGAGTTAGTCATTTTGTACTGCTGGTGAAAGATTATTATTGTTTAATCTGATTGTTTGAAAAAAGGGGCAGATATAATAAGATTTATTCTTCTTTCTGCTACCTTTCATTTTTTTTACATTGTGTACGTATCATTAATGGGATTGTCTTGTATTGTGTTTCTTTTGTAAAAAAAAAATGAACAAATTTAATAAACATAAACATTTAAAAGCGCCTTTCAGGACACCCAAGGAGAACATTTCACAGCAAGAAAAATATCATACAAACAACAAACACAGTTAAAACATCAGCTGTAACAAATTAAAATGTAAAATAAATGAAGAATATAAAATACATTTAGTAAAATTAATGATAAGCAAGTTTTGAAACCAATCTCCCTCCCAACAAAGCACTTGGAAACATTTATTAATCATTTACAGATTTATTAATTAAATGTTTAAACAACAGCAATTGAATGCGATGGTCCGTCTGTGTTCAGCATACTCATTACATTTTCCCCGTCAATGCGACCGAAACAAATTCGGGAAGTGTTCCATTTTCATTCCTGCTACACTGTTCATTAGAGCTGCGCAGAGCTACGCAGTTTACCTAAATACTCTTCTTCTCACTTCCACTCAAGACGTACATACGGGGGAATGTACGCTGTCGCCCCCTGGCGTCCCAGATTTTGACAAGTCGCAGGATTTGGTGCAGTGTTGCCAGGTGTACGATAATTATCGTATTTGTACGATAATTTTGCCCTCTGTACGATGTACGATCAATAATCCCGAAAAAGGCCAAAAATACGATAATTTGACCGTTCCTTGAATGTGTAGTTGTGATCGGTTTCCATCAGCCTGCCGCAACTGTCTGTCTGAGTTTTTTTGTGAACCCTGAATGCATCTTGAAATTCCAGCCAATCGTGCTTTTCTAAATGTGACCTAAGAGTGACGTGCATGCGTTTGCCTCAGAACAAGGGCCATGATTGGCTGAATAGCCCGCTGCGCCCGCCCCATGAGTTAGAAAATAAGAAAAAGCAGAGCCGTGTCTCGTGTGACACCGGTCTGGAAGAAGAAGTGATGAAAATGAGAGAACATTTATATAAAGTTAAATGTTAAATGATAATTAAGAAATATATTAAGAAAATATGGCAGGAAACCTGGGACATTACTGATACAGGAAGACATTTACACAACAAAAAAGGTAGGATATACAAGGAAAGCAGGAAGAAACAGGAACTTATTCGCATTAGAATAGGACACACAGACCTTAATAAATCTCTTAAAATAATTGGAAAGCATGCAATAGGACTTTTTTGTGACATGCGCACCAGCAATCTCCCTGAAACGGTTCAACATGTCTTTATGGGATGTCCAGGGTATGAAACAGAAAGAATGCATTAACAAAAATAAATAAATAAAATTAATATTAAATTTACAATTAGGGATGTTTTTAGTAGTGATATCAGTAAAGCTAAAGATCAAGTTATTATTTCCTTGAAAATACAAACTTAATAGACAGAATTTAGTTGAGTTATTAAATTAAAACCGCCATGAAACAAAACAAGAAGCGCGGGGGGGCGGGCTCATTAGTTGCCACCAGACATTAATACGTATTATTGTCTATGGTTCCCACCCGTACTGACGCCACAACGCTGTGAGTGCCTGTTAGACGCAATTCAACAACAGAGTGACTATAGTGCATACTTGTTATTTTGGTTTTGACGGATGTACGATAATTTTCCTCAAAATACGATAATTTTAGGGCTCTAGTACGATAATCCTACATTTCTCACCTGGCAACACTGATTTGGTGTAACAGGTGTTACAGGATTTGGTGTAACACCGGCAAGTGGAAAAGGGACATTAGAGTTACCAATCAGCCTAACATGCATGTTTTTGGATCTAGAGTCAAAACATGAAAAACACATTGGAGTTTTTTATTTATTAAACTTACCAACACATAAAGTTCTCTACTCTTTGGATATGGGGGCGAGATTCAAACTTTTAGTGGAAACAGCTGAGCAGGAATGTTTGTCCCATTACAGCTTCCAGTGCTAACATGTGTTTTATGTACAGTTTGTACCAACAGGAGACACAGATCAGCTTTTATTTTGAAAGAACCTTGCAATTTTTTTTTATTTTTTATTTTTGGTGTGCGCATAGGTGTTTATTATATCTATGGGTGTGCGTGCACAACCAAACCGCGTGAGCGCTGACATTTAGAAGTGGAGGCTGCTGGACCGAAGTATATTGAACAATTTTACTAGAAATTACAACCATACCTGTTGGAGAACAAACATGGTTGGTGGAGGTCTGACGTGAAGCTCCTGCTCCTACACAGAAAACACACACACAGTCACGACGAGACTAGATTATCCAAGCACGAGACAACGAGAGACGTAGCTGCTAACAGCTACACATGCTAACAGTTACAGATGCTAACAGCTACACATGCTAACAGAGTGAACTAACTTGCTCTCCACAGACAAGAAGCTGCAGTGTTACAAGCCTGTGGCAGCAGCAGCTTGGAACTAAATCACAGAATAAAGTATTTGACTCACGAGAAGTCTTTTTTCATTAGTAATTTTTTAAAATAAATCATGTAGCTAAATCCAGCTTCTCATCACGAAGGAAAACAAACATGCCGAGCTGCTGACGTCATGTCCACATATTTGCAGCCACCACCAGGCGGACTCTGGTTCACAAACACAATTTCTCTTCACACAACTGTATCTGGAATAACAAAGACATTTGTTTTAAACATAAATCTATTTTCTTTAAAAATTGGTTTGACAGAGGAATAGTTCATGTACATCAGTTATTCAACAAAAACGGCAACACTTACTCTTACAGTGAATTTACGTATAATCTACGTACAGGTATAACTTTCCAGTACTACCAAATTGCAATTGTCTTGATGCAATTCCATCCGGTGTGAAAATGTTGATGTCAAATCCTGTACAAAACAGCATGAAATATTTAACTGAAGAATTATTCATTGGTAACTCTGACCCTTTTTTAAGTGAAAAAAACAAATAAAAAATGTATTAGAGAATTAATACTTAGAGACAGTATTAGTAAAGCTGCTTCTATATTCTTCTGGGATAATTTATTTAATGATATCTGTTGGAAAGATGTTTGGTTGTTACCTAGAAAATACTTTATAACTAATAAGATTCGAGAAGTGTCCCTAAAGATTCTGCATAAATGTTATCCTGTAAACTATATAATCTCCAAGTACCGTCCAAACGTAGACCCAATGTGTTCACTCTGCCACAGCTCTGAGGAGACCATCATCCATCTCTTCTGGGACTGTTCTCATACTCAGGTGTTCTGGAAAGACATTTTCATGTATGGCACAACTGGTAGAGCTGCTGCCTCTCAGCGAGAAGGTTGCCGGTTCAAATCCCGGTCCGGGGCCTTTCTGGGTGGAGTTTGCATGTTCTCCCCGTGCATGCGTGGGTTTCCTCCGGGTACTCCGGTTTCCTCCCACAGACCAAAAAACATGCTTGTTAGGCTGATTGGTGACTCTAAATTGACCCTAGGTGTGAGTGTGAGAGTGGATGGTTGTTTGGTGTGAGTGAGACAGGTCCCTCTTGTAAATGAGTCCCCGTGACTCAACGAGGCTAGCCTGTATAAATAAAGGTTGAATGAATGTAAATAGAAAGTTAGAAATTGACCTACCATTTGACGCTAAAATTATACTGTTTGGTTTCTTTTGTCCAAATATTTCAAGTAAAAAAGTTTTTGTTGTAAATTTAATACTACTCTTAGCCAAATTTTACATCCACAGCTGTAAATTCTCCTTGCTAAAACCTAGATTTATAGTGTTTTCTAATTATATTTCCTCTTACTTATCTACTTTAAAGTACTGTACTAATGCAAAAGCTTTAAAAACTAAAACAATCTGTAACGAATTTCTGTTGTAAGCTGCCCAAAACTCATTTTTGTTTTTGTTTATGTGCCTTTATTCTCTTTTGTGCTATGCATGCCTTAAGTCTCGAGCCATGTTTGACATTGTAAGTTTTTTTTGTACTTGTTTTTTTTATTTAAAAAAAAAAAAGTTTTTGAAAAGGCATTTACCGGTACAGTATTTTGAATACGGTAATAAATAAATAAATAGAATAGAACAGAAATATGGAACCGTTTTTAATTTAACACAAACATGTTGATATAAATAATAAAGTATCAAAATACCTTGAAAAAGAAAACCACCAGGGGGCGTCATCACTACACAAACAAAAGGAACCTGGATTACCTACATGGAAAATGGGATCTAAACAGTTTCCCCAAAGATTAAAAGAAACATTTCTAATAACTACTAGATAAACTTTTCTGCAAAACAAGAAAAATATTATAAAGACGGTGCATTTTGATAAACTTAATTAAATAACAAAACTGTTACACGGACATTAGTGGTTTGCAAACAACAATTTGGTGCATTACCACCACAAAATGGTGAGGAGGTGGATTGAAACAATGTACTGTAAACAAACAAACAAATAAATTAATTATCAATTAATGGATAAATAACCATTCTTTCAAACAAACAATCTGTTTCAGATATTGTATTAAAACCTGAGCACCATTATCTTTTGAATTGTGCAATAATTCAACTGTATCAGAACTTTCTTTGATTTCAGTGAGACTGTTCATCAGTTGACTTCTTTCATGTCTGTATTTCTGTCAGTTCAATAACTCATGTTCTATGGTCTCATCTTCTCCACAGTAGTCACATTTATGATGCATCCCTATTATGAATAATGTTCTGTTCACTGTGTGTCCAAATCTAAGACGTGATGTGATGTTTCCTCCTCCTGTTTCTTTCAGAGTCAGAGAGTCTTTATTGTCATTTGCACCGCATGTGGTACATGTGATGAAAACGAGATTATGTACACGGGGTCCCAGTTACATCCAACAACAAATGCAAGAGAAAAACAGTAATAACATCTAGAATTAACTAAGAAAAACATCAACTAGTAATACACTAAGCTTAATATAGTGGGAATAAACAGCAGCACGAACATGAGTTTGTATGAGCAGATGGTCACAGATGAACACAGATGAACACAGCAACAAGAAAACAGATCAGCATCAGTATGATGTGATATTTTGCAGTGTTTATTTTTATTTTATTTTTATTTATTCATGAGTCTAACAGCCTCAGGGTAGAAGCTGTTCCTCAGTCTAGTGGTTCTACATTTGATGCTCCTCAACCTCCGTCCTGAGGGGAGTGGGGCAAAGAGTGAGTGTGCTGGGTGAGTGAGGTCTTTCATGATGCAGGTGGCTCTTTTCCTGCATCTGGGTGTAAATGTCTGTGATGGTGGGGAGACTGACTCCAACAGACTTCTGTGCAGACTTCTGTTTCAGGTCTACTGTACTCATTTCCCCTGTTTGTTGTTGGATTCTATAAAACCATCGACCTTTTTCTTTCTTCTTCCTGTTGTTTTTCCATCTTTCCCTCATTTTTTCCTTTTTGATGCTTTTTATTTCTGCTCGACTGAGTTTTATATCTATTTCATTTAATGAATCCATATTATTGATTAATGTATTCTATAACTGTATTTGAATTTTTTTTCCCTTTATTTCATAATAATTTCAGATCTACAATTGGGTCTGTGAGCATCCATGTTTGTATGACTGGTTCTGGTTCTGTTGGGCTCACATTAATATTATTGATGTGAATTTCTGTAGTTTTCTGATTTATGGTCCAACCAAAGCTTTGAAATGGTTCTTGTCTTTTCCCAGTATGGTTTGAACACGTCTTGCGTTAGATGCTTTTGTTCAGGACCTTTTATATTTGTCCAGTAGTTTAGAGCCAACTGGTCCATTCTGGTGTTCAGTGCTGGTTCTCTCATTTCTACTAATCTTCATCCTGTATGTGTTGTTTAAAGACAGCTGTAATCATTCTTAATGTCTGATTTGAATGATGTTTAATTTTTCTAAAGTTGTATCTGAAGCTGAGTTATAAACAATACTTCTGTAGTCTAGTACTGGTTTATTTTATACTTTATTGTAAATACAAAGCAGAACAACAATACAATATAATGACAGTTTCCAGGGGGTTACAAACATCGAGTCAAAGAATCAGCACATGTTACACAAATACATTAAAGATATACATAAAGTACAAGTTTTATGGTTTCATGTTAGTGGACTGTCTAATAGTTTTAATATTTTGTTTGACCTCATTTTCAAAAATGGAAATAAGTGGTGTTTGATTAGTGTAACAGCATTTGTGGATTTGTCTAAATATATAATGAGAATGATATAAAATAGTTTTCTTTTAGCTGATGGTTGGTCAGTGAAGCCAAATAACATGTGTTCAAAGCAAGGGACAATGGTTCAATAGAAGTAGAAGTCAGGATGCAGAGATCTTCACATAGTTGAGGAGAGAAGGGGCAAGAGCAAAATAAGAGAAAACATCTTCAAGGTGACCTTCACAGAAAGAGCAAGTTACTGTAATGACGCCAACACTGCAGACGGAGTCCAGCCAAACGGGGTTTATTCAGAAACAGGGACGAGCTGCTATTACCGAGGCTGCAGCTCACGCCTCAAAAGAAAACGCGGTACACACGCGAGCGAACACACTGCTAGCTGCCTGCTAACAACAACACACACAGGGGCAAGAGCAAAATAAGAGAAAACATCTTCAAGGTGACCTTCACAGAAAGAGCAAGTTACTGTAATGACGCCAACACTGCAGACGGAGTCCAGCCAAACGGGGTTTATTCAGAAACAGGGACGAGCTGCTATTACCGAGGCTGCAGCTCACGCCTCAAAAGAAAACGCGGTACACACGCGAGCGAACACACTGCTAGCTGCCTGCTAACAACAACACACACACGACGCTTCTTCTTCGTCTCCCTTTTTCCGGTCCCTCCTCCCTGCTCCTACCCCTCTCCTGCCCCCACGACCAGTCCAACACATGAGGGCGGGGGACAACAGAATCACAACAGCTCAACAGAACACAGTACAACTGAACAAATACACAGAAATACTTGGACCCAAAGCAGAACCAAACACAGGGTCGTTACACTACCCCCCCACTACTGAGTCCCTCGCCCACGAGGGGACAAACAAAGTCATCAAACCGTCTTGGAGCCCTCCTCGTCCGCTGCGGGCGAGCTCCCAGCGGCGCTACAGGCTCTGGGGCCGGGGCATCATTCGATGTCGGTGATAAGGCTTCTGGGGAGGTTGGCGGACGCACCAGAGACCCTGACCATTGGCCTTCTGGGGACTGAGGTGCAGACCTGCCTTGATAGGGGGCCAACCTGTCCCTGTGCAGAGCTACTCTTCTCCTGTTTTGGGGCATCTGAACTCTGTAGACCACCTCCCCCAGGCGCTCCAACACTCTGCAGGGACCCACCCACTGACTGTCCAGCTTCGGGCACCGTCCCTTCTTCCTACGAGGGTTGTACACCCAGACCAGCTCCCCTGGAGTGAAGTGTCGGCCCTTAGCCCTTACATCATAGTTCCGTTTCTGGCGCATGCCTGCTTGCTCCTGTTGCCTCCGGGCAAACGCATGGGCCGTCTCTAACCTGTCCTGAAGTTTCCGGGCATACTCGGGACCCGCTGGAACATCAGGTGCATCCGGCGGGCGCCCGAAGGACAGTTCGGCTGGTGTGCGCAGCTCCCTCCCCAACATGAGGAGCGATGGGGTGCATGCCGTGGAGTCCTGTACAGCTGAGCGGCATGCCATTAGCACCAGTGGCAGGTGCTCGTCCCAGTCCCGCTGATGCTCTGCTGTGAGGATGGCCAGCTGCTGTCCCAGGGTGCGGTGGAGCCTTTCCACTAGGCCGTCGCTCTGGGGATGTAATGGTGTTGTTCTTGTTTTGTGGATGCCAAGGCGGTTGCACATGACAGAAAACACCCGTGACTCAAAATTTCTCCCCTGATCACTATGTATACTGTCTGGCACCCCAAACCTGCTAATCTAGGCCCCCAACCAAACCATCTGCCACAGTATCTGCTTGTACGCCTCCGGCCATTTTGTAAAATAGTCTATAGCCGACAGGACATAACAGTTTCCCCTGTCTGAGCGTGGTAGGGGGCCCATGATGTCCACGGCCACTCGTTCCATCGGGGCTCCTACAACAAACTGTTGTAGGTGGGCGTGAGACTGACCTGTCGGCCCCTTCCGTGCCGTGCAAAGGTCACAGCGGCGGCAGAAATCCTCCACATCCCTCCTACACTGGCCCCAATAAAACCCCTGTCGGAGGCGACGGAGAGTTTTTGTGACACCAAAATGTCCAGACCCAGACGCTCCATGCACGCCCTGCAGGACTACGTCTTTCAGGCCTTTTGGGACTACAATCTGCCACCGCTCCTCACCTGTGGAGGGGTCCTTCCATGACCTCTGCAATACTCCATCTTCAAGACGCAGAGCCTCAAACTTGGACCACAACCCTTTAGTTGCCAGCGAGAGTCCAGCAACCTCCCCCCCCTTCAGTTGTCTCTCTACCCACTGCAACACAGGCTGGATGTCAGGGTCCTGTTCCTGATGGTGCCTCCAGCTGTCTGTGCCAACCACCTGCAGCTCTCTGCAGATCGCCAAATCACTCTGACCTGGTCCTCGACAGTTCCGATGCAGCTGTTCCTCCTCCAACCTCTCCCTCCGGTCACAGTAACTGCACCCCTCTGCAGCGCAAGGCCGGCGGGAGAGGGCATCGGCATTGGCGTGCTTGGCTCCGGCCCGATGAATGACAGAGAAGTTGTAGGATTGCAGCTCCTCCAGCCACCGGGCCACCTGACCCTCAGGTTCTTTAAAAGACATCAGCCACTGGAGGGCCGAGTGATCAGTCCTGATCGTGAATGACAAACCACACAGGTAGTACTTAAAATGGCGTAGAGAAAGCACCACCGCCAGCAGCTCCCGCCTTGTCACACAGTAGCGCCTCTCAGCTTTGTTAAAGGCCCTGCTGAAATACCCCACCACTCTCTCACCTTCCTTCCCCAGCTGGGACAGGACCCCCCCAACCCCCACGCCACTTGCATCCGTGTCGAGGATGAAGGGGAGGGAAGGGTCTGCAGGAGCGAGGACTGGGGACTCAGTCAGAGCTTGCCGCAGGCGGTCAAATGCTCCCTGGCACTGTTCAGTCCACACATAGTCTCTGTTCTTCTGGAGTAGTTGGAAAAGGGGGGCTGCTATACTTGCGAACCCCCGCACAAACCTCCTGTAATAAGAAGCCAGTCCCAGGAAGCTTTTAAGATCTCTCTGACTCGTAGGGGTTGGCCATTCTGCCACCATCTTTACTTTGTCCTCCATTGTGCCGATCCCCTCTCTGCCGACTCGGTGGCCCAGAAACGACACCTCTTGTTGCATAAAGTGACACTTATCTGGGTGGAGTCTCAGGCCCGCTGCTCTAATTCTCTCCAGTACTCTACAGAGTGAGTCCATAGCCATTGCAAAAGAGGCGCCATGGACCAGTATATCATCCAGATACACCAGACACTCCTGGCGAGGAATGTCAGCCAGCGTCTGGTCCATCAGCCTGGAAAAAGTGGCAGGTGCATTGCACAGTCCAAACGGGAGCACCTTAAACTGCCAGAGTCCCCGCCCCGTACAAAAAGCAGTCTTAGGTCTGGCACTTGTTGCTAGGGGGACCTGGTAATAACCGCTCCGAAGGTCCAGAGACGAGAACCAGTTGGAGCCGGACACCAGGTCTAGTGACTCGTCGACCCTAGGCAGTGGATATGAGTCTTTCTCAGTCACCCCGTTCAGTGGTCTGTAATCAACACACAAACGCCACTCTCCATTCTTTTTGGGCACCATGACAACAGCAGACGCCCAGGGACTGTTTGAAGGCTCGATAACATCAGCCTGCAGCATGTCTGACACTGCCCTGTCACATGCTTCCTGACGGGCCAGGGGAAGCCGGCGGGGACGACATTTTATTGGGCGTGCACCTCCCGTCAGGATGTCATGTTCCACCAAACGAGTCCGCCCCACCTGGTCTTCACTTAGGGCAAAAATGTCCTTAAAGTCCATGAGCAGCTGCAACAGTTGTTCCTGCTGCCGAGTGTCTAAACCCCTACAGTTCTCCGCCCAGATCTTCCGCACCAAGGTCACCGCAGCGTCTTCAGTCTCCTGAGGCACCCACACTGGGTGCATAGGGCTCGCAGGTGCGGGAGCCATGGTGGCAGCAATCTGGCTGGGCTGAGGTGGGATGTGCTCGACAGCTGCAATCTGCGGTTCTGTGTAGCAGGCCACAGGACCCGTGGGGGTGTGATCAGGAGCTACGGGCAACAGTGGAATGAGAGGCCCCTCCTTGAAGCTCCATGTCCCCACACCCAAATCCAACTGGCACCCCGCAGCCCTTAAAAAGTCCAGCCCCAATATGCACATGTCCTGCACCTCTGCTACCCACACAGGGTGGGTGATAGATCGGCCACCTAGGGGTTCACGTAGGGGTTCACCCGGCAACCTGCTCCTGTTGCAGAGTTTATTTTTAAAAATGTCTGGTTGCACACATTGTCCAAACCGCCTCTTTAAAGCTCTGACTAGTGCATCATAGTCTTTTCTGTCCTCTGAGCTTAACAATAACAAGCAGTCCAGTGCATCTTCTTGTAGGCAGAGAGCCAGCTGCAGGGCTTTATGCTCTGCTGTCCACCTCCCTGCATGAGCCAGCAGCTCAAACTGTGCATGGAAGGCCTCCCAGCTGGACCTACCAGAGTACTTGGGCGTCTTCAACGGGACGGTGACGTTTTGGACGACGTGTCGTAACTGTCATGGCTGCCGCCATGTGAATCTTTTGGCGCGCTTGGAGAAAATGGCGTCGACGGACCCGCCCCCCCGCCGGTCTTCAGTCCTGCTTCGGCAGCCATGCTCGCTGCAGAGCTGTGCGGAGCAGCCGTCGCCTGAGTTATTTTAGTGAACCCCTCTCTCCGAGCCTCTTCGTCCTCCATTCCCTCCGCTTTAATTTTCACCTGGGCGAGCGCTCCGTCCATGACGCTGATGTCGCGGGTGGAGGCGACGAGCCCGTAGTACTCACTCAGCTCAATAGCGTTGGTTTACTTCTGACACCAATGTAATGACGCCAACACAGCAGACGGAGTCCAGCCAAACGGGGTTTATTCCGAAACAGGGAAGAGCTGCTATTACCGAGGCTGCAGCTCACGCCTCAAAAGAAACGTGGTACACACGCGAGCGAACACACTGCTAGCTGCCTGCTAACAACAACACACTCTCTGGCTCTTCTTCGTCTCTCTTTTTCCGGTCCCTCCTCCCTGCTCCTACCCCTCTCCTGTCCCCACGACCAGTCCAACACATGAGGGCGGGGGACAACAGAATCACAACAGCTCAACAGAACACAGTACAACTGAACAAATACACAGAAATACTTGGACCCAAAGCAGAACCAAACACAGGGTCGTTACACAGTCATAGAGCTCCGATAGCTCAATGAGATGAGCGTTGCCTCGCCGTTCCGGACCTTATGGGTTCAATTCCCACATGGGACAACCTTTTTTTTTTCTTCGTTTAGTTAATTCCAGATTTAAAAAACACAAGAAAACTATTTACAATACAACAAGAAATAAAGCATAAAGTCTTTTTAATCTGGAATGAATACATATTGGGACCCTGTGTACATAATCTCGTTTTCAACACATGTACTACATGCGGTGCAAATGACAATAAATTCTCTCTGACTCTGACTCTGATAATCTAAAGAAAGAACGAAAAAAACGCCACCAGGACGTGTGTATATTTTAAGGTCCACATTTATTATAAACAAACATTCTATGGCTTTAGCTGGTCCTTTAATCTCATGAGTGACGCTGCTAATAAGGACAGATTTTCTTTTCTCGATCTCAGAGAGCAGAACTTTTATCTCCGCACCCGTAATAAACTTATAAAGTTATAACTTTATAACTTTGTCATTTTATGAACGGACACGTCCTGCTCTCTGAGGCAGGAAACGTAGCCTTATATGGTGTTTTGAGAGGTGGGAATTATGTAAATAACCTCTCCGCGTGCATGCGCAGGTGGTTAGAACAGGTGGAATTCATCATACGTACGTAGCTCATTTACACACTTTTCCTGAGGATAGAAGAGTTTGTTGAATCTGACGTGGCATGTTCGTACGAACGCTTCGTACGAACAAAAGTAAGAGAAATTTAGGATAAAAATACGAACATGTTCTTGCATGAGGCCCATAATGGGCCTCATTCAAGAACTGTTCGTACGCACAGATTTGTTCTTAAATTGTGCGTACGAGTGATTTAGGAGCATTTGTGGCATTCAACAATGTTTTCGTATTCTAAGATTTTTTTCAGATACGAACAAAATTTACGTGTGGTCCAGACCTGTCGTATATTTTACGAGCAGTCAGTCTGCTGTTATCCAGATGGATTTTCTTCACTAATAACTTTATATTTCGTTATTTAGAAAACATTCTGAGTTTAAAAAAATCACGCACCATAATGATTTTTGACAATAGGTTATTCTGTTTGAATTAGAATTATAATATTAAATGCAACAACACAAATTGGTTAAATTGGTTAAATTAAAATAAAGCGGCTTCAAACTCACCGCCCGGACGGGTCGCGGACGAGTACGCGGGTACTCGGGGGCCGCGGCGGGACGGCCGAGCAGGACCGCCACGCCGCTGGGTACAAAGTTCCGAGGGCCGGCCGCGTGCCAAGGATCGCCGAGCGTCCCACGTCGACCCCCGTGCGCCTCCCGCACGTCGCGCCCGGGCCCACCCCCCCCGTGCCCCGGGGATGGTCCGTGC
>JBBPBX010012842.1:19912-32026 GCA_038048925.1 Garcialebias charrua | reverse complement strand
TACAGTATATACATGTATATGTATACTGTATATATACTGAATATATATATATAATTTTTATATATATATATATATATATACATGTATAAATATATTTATTTATTTAGTCTTAAACCGTTTGTGATCAGTAGCTTCCACTTTACTAAGTCATATATCTAATGAATAGCTTTTATGAACATCAGAACAGTTTTCTAATTTATTGTTATCTCTTGTGTTGCTGTTTATTGTTCTAATAACCCAATGAGCAGCTGGTTTATTGTCATGTTTTACCTAAGAAATGGATTTTATTGATCTGTGCTGCAGGCAGAAGAGAAGAAGTCTGCCCACATACAGTTCTTGGAGAAACTGAGCCAGAGAGCTCCAGATTTTTCAATCCCTCTGAGGGCTCACACAGTCTGGGAGGGGATGACGGTGAAACTCTCGTGCACTGTGCATGGCTGCCCACCGCCCACACTAACATGGTACGAACATCTATCCTTAACGCAGTCCACGGATAGGACTTTCATGAATTTAATGGGGTTTGTTGTGCAATGAGAAAAAAACATTAAATTTTACCAGTAACGAGTCGTTCAAAGACTGTTTTTATATTAGTTTTAAATTAAAGTGTGTGTTGGTGAGAGTACAAGAAAATACAGGGAACCCTCGACTTACGAATGAGTTCCGGACCTAAGGACCGTTCGTATGTCGAAAAAAACGTAAGTCGAATCATATAGTAAAAAAATAATAATAATAATTTTTTTTAAATAAATGAATACCTGTACATGTACAGTACTGTACGGTCACCAAGCACTTAGCCTATCCTAACAGTTTTTAAAATGAAGGAATGAGTTGAATTGTCTCCCTTTCACATAAAGGGAGCTAGCTCCCTTTATGTGAATGGTGCCTGATAGGGAGGAGGGAGACAATTCAACTCATTCCTTCATCTTTAAAAACTGTGTTAGGATAGGCTAAGTGCTTGGTGACTGTACAGTACTGTACATTTATCTATTTATTAAAAAATATATACTTATATTTATTTAATTTTTAATGTATAAATAGATAAATGTACAGTACTGTACAGTCACCAAGCACTTAGCCTATCCTAACACAGTTTTTAAAGATGAAGGAATGAGTTGAATTGTCTCCCTCCTCCCTATCAGGCACCGGGAGACAATTCAACTCATTCCTTCATCTTTAAAAACTGTGTTAGGATAGGCTAAGTGCTTGGTGACCGTACAGTACTGTACATGCATTAATTTATAAAAAAAATATAATAATAATTTACAGTGCGTTCTTAAGTCCGGGTTGCCGTAGGTCGGTGGTGCCGTAAGTCGAAGGTTCCCTGTAACGACAATAAAGTCCATGGCATGTTCCCATAACAGTTAGCTTCTGAGCTCTGTGTTCTTTGAGCTGAATGTTATGGTCTATATTAACATGAATTACCTGTGCACATTCAGGCAGTGTGCCAAACTCTTGACCCTGACACTCGAGCTGCTGTTGAGACTAGCTGATGAAAGGGTTGGACATGCTCAGTATTCATGTGCACTGATAACCTGTGGCTTAAAAAGTTTGACCAACCCATCTGGGACCCATCAAGTCCAATGAGCTGCAAAGGTCTGCGCTCAACAACACTCAGCACAAGACAGAATAGAAGATCAAAAAGCCCTTCTGGCTTTGAGATACAAACCATTCCTCGATTTAGAAAGAAGCATTCGGTCAAAAGAAGGATGCAGCGTTCTTGTTCACTTGTTTTCTAATAAATATATATACCAGGTAATTATTATTATTAAAACAACAACATATTTACTCTTTTCTCAGGTATAAGGATGGTGAACCACTGATAATGTCTTCCCAACCGTGGAACTACAGCCTTCAACAAAGTTTTGGTCTCAGCTCATTGGAGATCAGAAGGTAAGGCATCAAGTTAAAGACCAACGTAATAAAAGCTGAAAGTTTTTGTTCAGAAAACTCTGAGCAGAAACTCCTGCTGACCTTGGAGTTACTGCCTTTAACAAAATTACGGCCTCAACTCACTTGAGATTGGAACATAAATCATTGGGTTAAAGGCCAAATTAAGGCTGAGGATCTTTCTAAAGTGATTCAGAATGTGAGATGAAGCCTGTTTTTAAAACTCTGTCTTACAATTTACCAATGGCTTCTTTTCTTTTTTCCTTTTAGCTTCTTTGTAGCTTCACAAAATAAAATTAATTTCAACAATAACTGGTATTATTTATCGCCCATTAAGATGCTGTCCTGACGATGCTGGCGAGTATAAAGTGGTCGCCAAGAGTCCCCTGGGTGAAGCTACGACCTTTGGAACATTAGTGGTAAACTGTGAGTGGTTTTATCTTTCAAAAACCCATGAAAACAAATTTGCAATATCAAGGAAAAGTCAAGTAGAGCGCAAGATAATACACCATATGACTAATATACAAATATAATATTCTTCTAATAAATAAATAAATGAATGAAAACTTTAGATCAATGACAGTCCACTGAAATAACTGCAGGTCTTCAGGTGCTACCATTGATGACACTGCCCCCTAGTGGCTGTAAACCATCTGTTAAATATCTAAACTCTTTCAACTTCAAGAAGTAGCTCCATGTCTGGTACTTTATATTGAAAACCATCCCAGGACAACGATGGAAGTGATGCATATATTGATTATGATGAAGCTGTAAACAGACAGATGACACCTGATCACGCTCTCAGTGATCATGTGATTTAAAAAGAAAGGGATAGGGAGATATAGAAACTGAATAAATTGTGCATAAATCTGTTTATGTTCATACATCTTTCAGATTAACATTTATTTTAAACAGCAGAATAGTTACTCACATAAAACAAGGTGAAACAATTAAAACAACAACAATTAAAACACCTAACTACTTTGTAGGTCTACAACCTTTACAATCTAAAGAATAGTTTATTTTTATTTATTTTTCTGTTAAGTAAAAATTCATCCGGAGCCATAAATTCTGACTAGAGATTGAAATAAAAATGAACTCATTTGTTTTTATAAAAATGCTACATATGAAAAACTAGTTCAATGCATTATTAAATTATTAATAACTTTAGATTTATTGGCCTTTTTAAAACTTGTTTTCACATTTTTCTTACAAACATTTTTCGATGTAATCATTTGTTAGTCTGAAAACAATTAGGTACCCTTTATTCAAATAACACAATTTGCATCCCAACATTGTCAGATTTTTATAGACAATTTGCTATCTATTATTTTTAGTTAACAAATTAAATATTTAGTTTAGGAATTAAATGTTTAGCTTAGAAATTGAAAGTTTAGCAAAGAAATTTAATATTTAGTTTGGAAATTAAATATTTAATGTACACCTAAATATTTAGTTCTCTAACTAGTTAGTAAACTAAATATTTATCTTGTAAATTAAATATTTAGTTTGGAACTATGACATTTAGAAATGTATAAATTACATGGTAAAAATATGACTTTGTAAAAAAAAAAAAATTTTTTCTTATTAAAGACTAAGTAAACCAAAATACTCCTGTTAATTTTTGACTGTATAAACAGCACCCCTTAAATGAACTGCACTTATATAACAGCTTTCTATCTTATCAAGATACTCAAAGTGCTTTACACTACATTCTGTGCCCTCATTTATCCATTCGTAAAGCACTCTGTTTTATCTTTACAAAGAATAATCAGTGATTTAGATGATGGAGCACACATCAGAGGCAGTGAGGGGTTCACATCTTGCCCAGGAACACTTTTGCGCGTGACTGCTGGTTGGAAGACGACTGCTCTAACCACTCAGCCACAACCACCCACACATATTTAGCAAGTTTTTAGACCCCTCTTGTGACTATATTTCCAAAAAGTGACTGGTGACAAGTCTAGAGTCTGGTGTTAGAGACTTCTGGAGACTGTTTCTGTCCAAAGAGCAGCAGGTTCTGCCACCACCACCACCACGTCCAAGTCCTGACAGTCCTGCAGGGCAGTTTAGTGCCCCAAACATTTGACCTCATCTGGACATGTGAATCACTTAAAGCTGCAGTCTGTAACTTTTCTAACAATATATTTTTAACATATTTCTTCACTCTGTCACTATCTCCTGACAGACTGATATTAGACAAGTAATCTCTGAAAAAAACTATAGTCCCCTTGCTTCTCCAGGTGTTACTAAAAGCATTTCTAAAAACCCACAGTGACCCGCTGTTAACCAGCCAATAAAAACAGAGTTTTTAACCAGCCAATAAAAACAGAGCTTTAGCACTTTGAGATTTTTTATTAACGAAAAGTGCGGTATAAATTGAATTCATTATTATTATTATTATTATTATTAGAGCTTCTCACTTCTCACGCTCCTAACCCATGCTCCCGCCTGTCCCAGCCCCGCGGCCGCGCACGTTCTCGTTCAAAGGATTGCAAAGCGATGCAAAACTGTTTTGTATGTGACACAAATGTATTAAATTCCCCTTCTTCATCCCTGATCTGGACTTTTCTTTTGTTTTTTTGCCAAAAGTCAAGTGATCGCTTCCTCCTCCGCTGACTCCATGACTGAAATGAGGAAATGAATGAATTTGTCACGAGCGAATTAAACTCGGGTTCAACGTGGCTGCGCGAGGCTCTGCAGATTTCATGGTGTTCTGGTGTGCTGGACCAGCGCTCCATGTTTTTATTTTATTTTTTAGAACGTTTTATTAACATATAAACACAGAAAATCGCAGCGGCTGCGACAGGACATGCAGTGGAGGCGGAGCTAAGGAAGCTGAGCTGAAGTTCAGCAGAGCAAGGGGGAGCAGAGCCATATATGGCTCTGAGGGGGAGGGACCAGAAACGTGTCTCTGTTCAAAAAAAATTTAAGTTTCAGCGTGTTCAAAAAACAACAGACTGCAGCTTTAAGTGTGCCTTTTATTTTGTAAGTAGGGTTTCTTCACATGTTTAGAACATTAGACGTGGCCTTTTATTTGTTTCGTTGCCAAGTTTGACTGGTCTGCTGTCTCTCTGCCACTTTCCCAGTTTCTTTACCGTTCTCTGCTTCTGTCTCCATCTCTGACTCTGCCCTGCGTTTGATGAATCTGCCACTCTACCATTCAGCATATCGAGGAGCCGCGGCTGGTTCAGAGTGGTTGCAGACCGCCGGTAAGTTTCAAACCAGGGACTAATAATAACAAGTGTCGCCTCTCATTTTCTCTGCTGCTCTTTGAAGTCCCCCTTCCACTGAGGGCAGGGGGGACAGCTTTGAAGCACAACACCCAGCACTGCTGGGCAAAGCTTCTCAAGAAAGATACGGGTGGATTGGAAGGGAGTGGTGCATTGGTGGTGTTTGTTTATCTTGGGGTTTATGTTGCTCTGAGGGTGTCTGTGTGGAGGTAACAGTGTTAATTAGATATGAGGTGGTTGCCGTGGGGATAAAATGATTTGCTTCCATTTGAGCAGAAATGACAGTCATGTATATTTCATTTCAGGGATGGCAGGAGATTTATCACATTTTGCTCCAAGCTGTGGCTGTGTGACACCGTCTGGCCCATAAAGCCTCAACCGTGTGTGGGGATCAGCACCTTTTTGCTGAAATTTGCATGTAGAGTACGTTCTGTATCAGGATATTTGTCCATGAAGCCAAATGGTAGCGTGTTTTTTTTTTATTATTGTTTTTTTTATATATAATTTATTCATTTCAAATTTAAAACACAAAAGAACAAAAAAAAATTACAGAATGATGTAGAAAAATAGAGAACAAATTTAAATTGAAAGGAGGCAGAAGAAGAAGATAATCTTATAATATCTGCCCCTTTAAAAAAAAACATTTAAACAATCAATTCAAGCTAAATTTATCCATAAACCATATTTATAACTCATAATAATATAACTTATTTATAGAGATTTTAAATATATAACATTCACACATAACTTTTCAACAAACTATTCTTAATCATTTTCTTAAATACAGATATTGACTGTGCAACTTTAAGATCATATTCCAATCCATTCCATATACCAATTCCATGTATTAAAGTAAAACGACCCTTTAAACTTGTTCTATATTGTGGTTTAACAAAAATATCTGTACCATTTAAATTATATAACAACTTGTCCTCTTTACAAAAAGCTTTTGAATATTTGAAGGTACAGTAGAGTGTTATTTTGTGCTTTATACATTAGTAAAAAAATATTATATTCCACCAAATCATAAAACCCTAGTAACTTCAATTTATAAAACAATACACCAGATGGATGATGATAATGCGTTCTAGTTATTATCCTTAAGGCTCTTTTCTGTAAAACAAAAATAGGTTTCGTTGTAGTTTTGCATGCTGTACCCCAGTTTTCAACACAATAAATTAAATGTGGTAGTATGATTGTATTATACAGCAAAAACAAAGCTTTTTCATTAAGTAAGTCCTTTACCTTATATAGTACTGCAATGGACTATATACAGTATAGTACTGCAATTTCATCCAAGAAGAAGAAACTTTTTGTCAGTTGTTTGTGTGAGAGGAATTTCTTGATGTTGGGTGGATGATGACACCAAAAGAAAAAGATCTCAAGACAGATCAATGTTTATACTGTACTTTGTATACTTTGTAACTACCATGAAAACAGCAAGTTGCTTCCAACTGGATTTTTTTCATCCAAATCATAAAAAAAATTAAGGTCTAACATTCGTTGAGGGGATGCACATCACCTGTTACATTTAAAGCCTGAATTTTAGGCTAAGATCTTCTCAAGTTGAGAAATAACAGATGTTTAGTCAAACCTTGCACCAGCTCATTCAATACTGTGAGATGTCACACTCGGAATATGTATGGTAAGGACTCTCAGCTACTACCACAACAAACTTTAGCTCAATATCTGTAGAAGTGACTGAGTTATTCACATTTTTAGTGCATGCGTGAATTGGTTTCGGCTACTTTCACATTAAAATTTAGCTCAATATTTGAAAAAATATATATAAAAAATAATAATAATAATCTTAGTTCGACACGTGTTTGCATAGATATTAAACACTAGATACCCCATCGGAAGCTGAACGGCGTAACCACGTCGCCGCCATATTGGAGGAGGCATGGTAGAGACGGGAGAAAACAAAATGCCTCGTAGTTGTGCGGCTTGGAATTGCTGTAACCGTTTAGATGTCAAATCAAAATCAGAAGGAATTACCTTTCACAGGTAAGGCATAACACTTTCTCTAGATTGTATTTAAGCTATAGTCTGGACGATTTTCACAATTATAACATTGTTTTGGAACCGTAAACTAGTCAACGAAAATACTATGGTTATGGTTTCCCGCTCCTCAGATTTCATTGATACAGTTACTTAGATGGTATACTTTAGTCTGCACACGGTATTAAACAACAATATATACACATATATTGATAATTACGAGAATAATGTCAAGAAAGTCAAATTAAAACGATTAAGTCATAATATTACTATAATCAAGATCTGTATCAAGATCTGTTTTGATCAGCTTGATCAAACAGCTGCCAGTTTCTCGTACTGCTTGTACAGATAACATGTGAGCTATTTGTTTAATTCTTGAAAAAATTATAACAGTTAACTTCAAAACAGTCCTCGTTTTAACACAAACGCAAAACTTATTTTTGTAGGAATTCTCATAATGGATGGCTGTACTAGAAAATGTAATTTTCCTTAGAGGATTATTATTAATAATAATAATAAAATTGTAATTTAACAACTGAGTTAATATATCCAGTCAAAATGGAACTGTTAAAGGTTTAAAATTGTAAGAAAGATTTTATGGTACTATTACCAACTGTATCCCTTATTCAGAAGATAAAATAACAAATAAATGAATTGGCTCAGTCAAGCATTTTGTTAGTTTGTTGTTGCTGTGTGTTTAGCTTTTGTTCTTCTTTATAGGTTTCCTAAAGATAGTGTTAGGAAGAGAAACTGGGAAGTTGCGCTGAGGAGGGAAGGGTTTTCAGCCAGTTCATCTTCAGCACTCTGCAGCAAGCATTTCAAACCTGAAGACTTTGACAGAACGGGTCAGACAGTGCGGCTCAAAGATGGAGCTGTTCCTTCTGTCTTTAGTTTCCCTGCTCACCTCCAAAAGGTATTTATGTTAAAATAGTTTGGAAGATAAATGAATGCTGTGCTATTGCACTTTTTCTGAATGTGAAGGAGTTTATTTGTTTTGTAATGTGACTAAAAATTATCTTTTACTTTAGCCTGTTTCTACCAGAACAACAGAGACATCAAAGAAGGCTCAAGAAGCTCTCTCCATTTTTCAGGCATTATTAAGGTATGTACAACAATTTTCAGTTTTTTTAATATTGTTTCACCATTGTTACTTGTTGCTTTCCCATTTCTAAGTGTGAAAATAATTTAGTGGTTTCTTGAAGTTATTTTTGTCATGATAACACAGACAAAACAATTTCTTGTGAAGGTACCTACCGTATCTGTGGTGGGATTCATCATCAACATTGACACGCTGATGTTGATGATTCCTGAACAGCTTCAGCAACAGCAGGATTTTACTTGTTTTATTACTTGTTTTATTGACATTTAATTTCTGTTGCACCTTGTAGCACTTTGAGATTTTCATTAATGAAAAGTGCGTTATAAATTGAATTCATTATTATTATTATTATTATTATTAGCAGGACATCTGCACCTATCGCTTTAGCCAAGATCACTTGGAACTGCTCTTCAATTCCATCAGGGCATCAGGTGGTCATTTCTTTCTTTTTTTCACTTTGGTTTGTTTGTATGCATGCATGTATGTCACATTGTTTACAGTGTTGTAATTACATCATTAGTTTTTCTTCTTTAGGATAAAATTAATTCTAACTCGGTGAAATCTGACTGTGTTGAGTCTGTTTATTTATGTTTTCTCAGGGGGCTGGAACAATAACCCTTCAGCTGGGCAGTTTGAAGCCATTTTTCGTCATCTGATGGTGCGGTGTGGGGTGTCTCCAAGTGGATCAGGAAATGTGGCAGTACAGGATGCAACTGTGTTTCTGTCTGCTCTCGAACTGTCATCTTCTCCCACAGCAGAAGTAACCGAAGAGCTGCCATCGCCATTTGCAAATACTTGTGCAATTGTGCGTGACCACACTTATCTGCCAACACGCTTCGGTGGTCTTGTTGACAATGCAATTGTCTACATCTCGGGGTTTGTGGTCCGGAAAATCTTAAAGAAGCTTGTGTGTGACGTATGCCGTGGTAGCTTGGTATCTGATGCTGTACCTACATCTTTTGACCAGAGCTACCACTTACTTAAACTAAGAAACAAAGGGGGTCTAATGATACCATCTGCAGGGACTTTGAGGGTAGTCAGGTCAGCTGAACGTTTCATCCGCCAGTCTGTGTCCAGGCAAGCTGTCAGTTTGTCCTATATTGATCAGTTTGTACGGGCTGATGTTGGTGCTGAGGATGTGTTCTGTCTGGGTGAGCACATTCAGGAAACACAGTGTGGAATAGACAATCATCACTATGTGTTGATGTCCCTTGTCGTTTCTGTGTTCCATAAATTAAGACTGCACCACATTGCCAAACTGAAAACGACACAATTACAGAGTGGCAACACAAGAAAAAAAACGTGCAAAACCATTCTTTTTAAAGGCTTTTAGTGCCTTACTAGGAAAAAATGTATATAGTGTATATAACGTGTATGTGTGTTGTTGAAAATCTTTGTTGGCTCCAAATAGCCTAAAAACTAATAAAAAATGAGAGGCTATGTTAATTTTTTATATTCTTTGTGGTCCTGGGGGAGGGTGTGTGAATTCATTCATTATAATTCATATAATATAAAGTGTAACATAAATTACTTATTAAAGGGGCAGATTTTTCTCTTCTCTCAGCTGCTTTTCATTTCATTGTATTTGCATTTTATTTTTATTGTACATATAATCTTTTGACAATAGTAATTTCATTTCAAAACAAACAAATTCACATACAAAAAATACATATCAAATAAAATGAAAGGTAGCAGAAAGGAGAAAAAAATCTTATATCTGCCCCATTAAAAAAATATATTAACTATAATAATAATAGTTTCAAATAATAACAAAACAAAAACTTCAGCTCCTAAACCGCAGCTCTTATAAATACAAATGATAGAATTTCATATTTCTTTAACAATTTTTTATCATTATTTTAAACAAATTAATAGAGCCAGCGTTTTTACAATCACTATTCAGAGTGTTCCATAATCGTATTCCTTGGACTGAAGTACATCTGTCCTTTAAATTTATTTGAATTTTAGGTTTTAAAAACATTAATCCCTTCAGATTGTAACTACGTTCCCTCTTAACAAAATGTGATTGGATGTTCAAAGGTAATACATTTTTATGAGCATTATACATAACCTGCAAAATATTATAATTAACTAAATCATAAGACTTCAATAATTTCAACTGATAACGTAATGTATTTTAAACGTAATGTATTTTGATGGGTGACTGTAGTGTTTTCTAGTTATATATATACAGTAGTTATATATATATAGTTATATATGCTTATCTGAATATATATATATATATATATATGTATATATATATATATATATATATATATATATATATACAGGTAACCCCCGACCTACGACCCCATCGACCTGCGAACCACGGGACCTACGAACATATCATATTTAATAAAAATATGAATTAAAAAAAAAAAAAAAAAAATTTTTTTTTTTTTTTTTTGTGTTTAAATGTTCTTAATTTCATGTGTACATCACTTTGTTGCAGCTCTGGTTGTTTTAAAGGCTTTATAAATAATAATTATGATAAAAAAGATCATTTCTGATCATTTTTGAGCAATTTTTGAGCAATTTTGGGAAACAGGAAGTAGGTCTTCAGTTTACACGGTCACAAATTAATGTAGAACACCGGACGCTATTTAAGGTTCAGTCACTGGGGTCTCCGGTCACAAATTAATGTAGAACACCGGCGGACGCCATCTTAGGTTAGCTGCCGAGAGCTGGACGAAGACTGGTGACCAGGATGGCTTCATATGGATTAATTACTAGCTGGAAACGTCTCTGTGAACTTTGTGGATGTCTCAAGTAGCAGCGGATTTATCGCCGATCGTGCCAGGCCGCCGTGCGAACACCTCCGGCCGGCCTGGCTACACCTCCGGCCTGGCTAGCTCCAGAGCTAACACTGGAGCTAACACGGGAGCCGGCCTTTTGAACACTGGTGACCAGGATCGCATCATGTGGATTAATTACTAGCTGGAATAGCTCTGTGGACGTCTCAGGCTGGAGCAGCGGCTGGAGCAGCAGAAGCTGCAGATTGATCGCGCCGCCGCTCCAACACTAGCTCATGGCTTGGCTAGCAGAAGCTAGCCAGCTAGCTAACACAGGCCTGGAGCAGCTGCGGTGGCTTGCCGGCCCCGCGCTGCTCGGCCCGAAAACAATCAACGCATGGCAACCTAAGATGTCGGCTTTGACCATTCAGTTGACCTCAGGTCATGTGACCTATGTCGGTCCATCAGTTGACCTCTGGTCATGTGACCTGTGTCGGTCCGTCAGTTGACTTCATGTCGTGTGACCTGTGTCGTTTTGTCAGTTGACCTCAGGTCATGTGACCTGTGTTGGTTCGTCACTTGACCTCAGGTCATGTGACCTGTGTCGGTCCGTCAGTTGACCTCAGGTCATGTGACCTGTGTCGGTCCGTCAGTTGACCTCATGTCATGTGACCTATGTCGGTCCATCAGTTGACCTCAGGTCATGTGACCTGTGTCGGTCCGTCAGTTGACTTCATGTCGTGTGACCTGTGTCGTTTTGTCAGTTGACCTCAGGTCATGTGACCTGTGTTGGTCCGTCACTTGACCTCAGGTCATGTGACCTGTGTCGGTCCGTCAGTTGACCTCATGCCATGTGACCTATGTCGGTACGTCAATTGACCTCATGTTGTGTGACCTGTGTCGTTTTGTCAGTTGACCTCAGGTCATGTGACCTGTGTTGGTCCGTCAGTTGACTTCATGTCATGTGACCTATGTCGTTGTGTCAGTTGACCTCAGGTCATGTGACCTATGTTGGTCCATCACATGACCTCAGGTCATGTGACCTGTGTTGGTCTGTCAGTTGACCTCAGGTCATGTGACCTGTGTCGGTCCGTCAGTTGACCTCAGGTCATGTGACCTGTGTCGTCGTCAGTTGACCTCAGGTCATGTGACCTGTGTCGGT
>JBBPBX010012842.1:0-19885 GCA_038048925.1 Garcialebias charrua | reverse complement strand
GTCAACTGACGTACCAACACAGGTCACATGACCTGAGGTCAACTGACACAACGACACAGGTCACATGACATGAAGTCAACTGATGGACCGACACAGGTCACACGGCATGAGGTCAACTGACGTACCAACACAGGTCACATGACCTGAGGTCAACTGATACAATGACACAGGTCACATGACCTGAGGTCAACTGACAGACCGACACAGGTCACACGACATGAGGTCAACTGAGGACCAACACAGGTCACATGACATGAGGTCAACTGACGGACCGACACAGGTCACATGACCTGAAGTCAAGTGACGGACCAACACAGGTCACATGACCTGAGGTCAACTGACAAAATGACACAGGTCACACGACATGAAGTCAACTGACGGACCGACACTGGTCACATGACCTGAGGTCAACTGATGGACCGACATAGGTCACATGACCTGAGGTCAACTGACGGACCGACACAGGTCACATGACCTGAGGTCAAGTGACGGACCAACACAGGTCACATGACCTGAGGTCAACTGACAAAACGACACAGGTCACACGACATGAAGTCAACTGACGGACCGACTCAGGTCACATGACCTGAGGTAAACTGACGGACCGACACAGGTCACATGACCTGAGGTCAACTGACATACCGGTATAATGGACCAGATTGCACATTTATATACGGTGCGGCCCATTGCCGTGTTCTACAACATGCTTGACCTGGCAGCGATAAATGCTTATGTGTTATACAAGGCTTGCACTGGGTCCAAGGATTTTGGACTGAGGGGTAGGGGGTGGGGGGGTGTAGGTGTAGAATTAATGGGTCATTAGCATGTGAATCGACATTATATAGCCCACTAAAAGGGACCGGGGGATTTAGAAGCCAAGTTCACTTGCGCAAAAAAGCGCAGCCTTAGTCAAATTAGTGTTAAATAAAAGAGGTCCAAAAATTGACCCTTGCTGCACTCCACATGATAGTGGGAAATTCTCTGAGGTGCAGCTGCCAATTCATGCAAAATAATTTCTGTCTGGATGTAAAGAAATTTAAAAGTGTGCCAGAAAAAAAACAAAATTTCTAGTCTGTAAATTAATATATTATAGTCAACTGTATCAAATGCAGCAGTGAGGTCCAATAACACAAAGACAGAGGCTTTGCCAGAATCTAAGTTAAGATTGATGTCATTCAAAACCTTTATAAGGGCAGTCTCTGTACTGTGATGAGGCCTAAATCCAGACTGGAAGATGTCAAGGTATTTATTAACTGTTAATTAATATATTAACTGTTAAACATTTTGTACGTTGAATAAAACTAAGTTTTTAATAATTTTGCTGATCAATGGTAAGTTTGATATAGGTCTATAATTGTTTAATACAGTTGTGTCCAGGTTAGCTTTCGTAAGAAGTGGTTTTATTTCTGCAGTTTTTAGCACTTTGGGGAAAACACCCGACAGTAGGGAGTTGTTAACTATTTGTAATAATTCATCCGATAGATAGACAAATGTCTTTTTTTTATTATTCTGGTAGCAATGGATCGAGGCAACACGTGGAGGGGTTAAGAGATTAAACTATTTATTTGAGATCAAATTGGTTTATAGGTTTAAAAAGGGTTATCTTTGCCAAATTGGTTCTGAATAATGACTGAGATATCTTATTTAATTGGGGTGTTGGAGAAACGATAGCTTGTCTGATCCTTTTGATATAAAGAAAGCAAAATCGTTACGTATGATTTTGTAGAACGAAATTTGTGGGGGTTGATATTTGTGGATTACAGAGTTTATCCACATTAGTGAACAATGTGCTTGTGTTTTTCTTTTTTTAATGATGTGAGATAGAAATAGATATAGATAGATAGATAGATAGATAGATAGATAGATTAATGATGTAGATAGATAGATAGATATAGATAGATAGATAGATAGATAGATAGATAGATAGATAGATGATAGATAGATAGATAGATAGATAGATGATAGATAGATAGATAGATAGATAGATAGATAGATAGATAGATAGATAGATAGATAGATAGATAGATAGATAGATAGATAGATAGATAGATAGATAGATAGATAGATAGATAGATAGATAGATAGATAGATAGATAGATAGATAGATAGATAGATAGATAGATAGATAGATAGATAGATAGATAGATAGATAGATAGATAGATAGATAGATAGATAGATAGATAGATAGATAGATAGATAGATAGATAGATAGATAGATAGATAGATAGATAGATAGATAGATAGATAGATAGATAGATAGATAGATAGATAGATAGATAGATAGATAGATAGATAGATGATAGATAGATAGATAGATAGATAGATAGATAGATAGATAGATAGATAGATAGATAGATAGATAGATAGATAGATAGATAGATAGATAGATAGATAGATAGATAGATAGATAGATAGATAGATAGATAGATAGATAGATAGATAGATAGATAGATAGATAGATAGATAGATAGATAGATAGATAGATAGATAGATAGATAGATAGATAGATAGATAGATAGATAGATAGATAGATAGATAGATAGATAGATAGATAGATAGATAGATAGATAGATAGATAGATAGATAGATAGATAGATAGATAGATAGATAGATAGATAGATAGATAGATAGATAGATAGATAGATAGATAGATAGATAGATAGATAGATAGATGATAGATAGATAGATAGATAGATAGATAGATAGATAGATAGATAGATAGATAGATAGATAGATAGATAGATAGATAGATAGATAGATAGATAGATAGATAGATAGATAGATAGATAGATAGATAGATAGATAGATAGATAGATAGATAGATAGATAGATAGATAGATAGATAGATAGATAGATAGATAGATAGATAGATAGATAGATAGATAGATAGATAGATAGATAGATAGATAGATAGATAGATAGATAGATAGATAGATAGATAGATAGATAGATAGATAGATAGATAGATAGATAGATAGATAGATAGATAGATAGATAGATAGATAGATAGATAGATAGATAGATAGATAGATAGATAGATAGATAGATAGATAGATAGATAGATAGATAGATAGATAGATAGATAGATAGATAGATAGATAGATAGATAGATAGATAGATAGATAGATAGATAGATAGATAGATAGATAGATAGATAGATAGATAGATAGATAGATAGATAGATAGATAGATAGATAGATAGATAGATAGATAGATAGATAGATAGATAGATAGATAGATAGATAGATAGATAGATAGATAGATAGATAGATAGATAGATAGATAGATAGATAGATAGATAGATAGATAGATAGATAGATAGATAGATAGATAGATAGATAGATAGATAGATAGATAGATAGATAGATAGATAGATAGATAGATAGATAGATAGATAGATAGATAGATAGATAGATAGATAGATAGATAGATAGATAGATAGATAGATAGATAGATAGATAGATAGATAGATAGATAGATAGATAGATAGATAGATAGATAGATAGATAGATAGATAGATAGATAGATAGATGATAGATAGATAGATAGATAGATAGATAGATAGATAGATAGATAGATAGATAGATAGATAGATAGATAGATAGATAGATAGATAGATAGATAGATAGATAGATAGATAGATAGATAGATAGATAGATAGATAGATGATAGATAGATAGATAGATAGATAGATAGATAGATAGATAGATAGATAGATAGATAGATAGATAGATAGATAGATAGATAGATAGATAGATAGATAGATAGATAGATAGATAGATAGATAGATAGATAGATAGATAGATAGATAGATGATAGATAGATAGATAGATAGATAGATAGATAGATAGATAGATAGATAGATAGATAGATAGATAGATAGATAGATAGATAGATAGATAGATAGATAGATAGATAGATAGATAGATAGATAGATAGATAGATAGATAGATAGATAGATAGATAGATAGATAGATAGATAGATAGATAGATAGATAGATAGATAGATAGATTTTGTTAAGTCCTCAGAAATGTTAGTGAATATTTAAGTGGCCTGTAGAGTAGTAGAACAATTTTTGCTCTGTTGTTTAGGATTATGAAAATATATTGTAATGTGCTGAATGTACCGAATGATAGCTATTTGTACATGAACGTGTATTTAAATATAGCTGCCACCCTACCACCTCTTTTTCCTGCTCTACTTACGTCTACAAAATGGAAGTTGGTTGGTGTAGATTGGCTGCTGTGCTGTTTTCATTGAGCCACACTTCAAGCACAACATCAAGTTTGTGATCTATGATAAACTCATTAATCCAAAATGATTTACCTATGAAATACCTTATATTAAACAGGGCTAAATGTATTGTGTAAGAAACACATTTTGAAGTTTATTGGTGTGGAATTATAAATAAATTTGATAGCTGTGCAGATTGAGCTGGACATTTGTTCAGTTTTATTTCTCTAACAAAACAGAGATTTTGTGGATCTCATAACCAGTATTTAATGAAAGAGTAATTTTCATAGTAATTACAGAATTTGATAAATTAGTAGTATGATGCACAGAATAACTTAAAATAACAGGCCCGGAGAAGCTCAGAGGGCTGAGTGATACTAGCAAGCTAACTGGGTTAGCTCAGCCCTCTGTGAATAGCAAACAACCATCAGGGTGCTAACGATCCATCGTTAGGCTGATGGTCCTCCTTGATCATGTGAGCAGCTGGTTTCGGCTGCCATCAGCCAACTGGTTGATCCACTGTGAGAGGGTGCTATTTATAAGGGGCTTTGGGGGCCCTCATTGGGGGCTGGAAAGCGCTATATAAATAAGCTCCTTTTACCATTTACCATAAGACTGAGCTGAACACAGCTCCTCAGACTGAGGAAGTCTTTCGGACGAAAGACGAAACGTTTCTACACATTTTTTTTTGCTTTGTTTTGTTTTGTTTTTTTGAATGTCCAGAGGACCAGACTTAGCTTTTTTAGATTTTTCTACCTGGATTATTGAGCATGCATCAGGGAACTAACGGTATAAAAAAAATAAAAATTAAACTGAAGCTGCTTCGAAGCTTTAACATTTTCAGCAGTAAATTGTCAAACATCATTATGCAGGTGCTCAAGTGGGCCTGACTCACTCTGAAAACATTTTGCTCAGATAATCTGATGAGAGTCCTCCCTGAACCTTCGAGCAGTTGAAATCCTGCGTCAAGCAGTGACAGAAAGACATTTTAACATCAAACCAAACGTTTTGAGGACTGAGATTTTTATTTGCTGCTCAGATTGTTCATTCATTCAACCTTTATTTAGTCAGGTAAATCTTTTGAACCTCATGGGCTCATTTACGAAAGCGACCTGCTAAAACTAAAGAACAATGAACAGCAGTGGTAGAATTTCATTAAACAATAAACAAACAAACAATAAACAATAGAAAACAAAAAGAGAGAAAAAAACAAAAGATTTTTTTTTTTTTTTTTTAACAAAGTATCAAAAAACTAGCAAAACATTATAAGGTAGACGTATACAATCAAAGACAGGAACAAATCTGCATTGGTTTGATTGTGAAATTCTCTGGAGGACAGCTGAAATTTTAGTTGCTGAAAATAAATTTAAATTAGTTTTTTCTTTGTTCCTCTAAACTATCTATGAAAAGTCTGGTTTGTAAAGGATTTCTGTAGATGTTCAAAAATTTAGACCTTCAGTTCACAGAATTTGAGTTGCTGTTAGCAGAAAATAGGCTTCAGATTTACAAATGTTAGCGAACATGCCATCAGACACTGACTGCACACATTTTGTGTTTTATTGTCAGAATAACTTTAGTGATGGGGATTTAAAGAGCGCAGTGTTTCGTTCACAACAGTCTCTATTTGTGAACAAAAAAACTTCAGTTTAGCTGGATTCACTTCATTTCTGTCTGTAAGAAACCCATTTTAAACCAATGGATCCTTGAATTGAAGCAGCTGAATAGATTTCACTGTGACCTTTTCTTCCATTTGTCTTTTCTGTTCATTCATACAGTTCAAGACATTTTAAGTCTTTTAGGAGAAGTGTTGTCTGTTAATGGAGCTGTCACCGCTTTGCACCAAACTTCTTCATTCAGCCAGGTTCATAAATACACTAATGCATTTCTGTGAATTAATGTTGAAGTTTTGACTTATTGCTTATCTGACAATTAAATTTTCTGGAATCAGGAGATCCAAGGAGCTCGGACTGGGTCAAAATTAATTGACTTGATGGACAAAATAATTTTAAAAATGAGGCTATTACATTAGTCTGGCTTTACTAAAGCATCTTAACCTCCAGTTTGCTGCTTTTTCTTATATTTTTTTCTTTGTTTTATTAAAGTTCTGCAACACTCCCCAACTTCTGCAAATCAAAATGAGCTTTTTTGTAGTTGTTTACACTATGAGGTTTTATTTTTCTAACCTCCAAATAGAAAATTTAAATAGAATTTAAATAGATTTTTTTGTTTGAATTGACTGTTTGAAAAAGGGTGCAGATTTAATAAGATTTTCTCTTCATTCTGCTACCCTTCATTTTATATCTTAATATTGTGCAGTCACATTTGTGATTGTTTTGTGTTGTATTTTAAAATAAATAAATTTAATTAAAATAAAATAAAAACATCAAATAAAGAATCAATGTCTTACCATACCATACCATACCATTTTATTTATAAAGCACTTTAAACAGGAACAAGTCCACACCAAAGTGCTGGACAAACAAACACGCAACAGGCAACACATACAATGAAGTACAACACGAAAAACATAAAAACATTGCAGATCATAAATCAAACGATCCAGTACAAATCAGCTGGCATTGAAAGCGATGGAGTAGTAGTGAGTTTTTAACCGGGATTTGAAAACCGAGAGGGAGGGGGCATTGTATAGGATTGTATAGGATTGTATAGGATCTTGTAAACGTCAACGTCATCAACACTAGTTTAATTTAAAATCACTACTAAAAATCACTTTGATCAGAAAAATACCACTACACAGATTGAAAGCCAAAGTAAAAAAAATAAAAAAAATAAATACAGGTAGTCCCCGACTTACGAGCGAGTTCCGTTACAACGAGTTGCTCGTAACATGGAAATCTCGTAATTCGGAACGGCCGCCACGTGTCTCGTAAGTCCGGAATTTCGCTCGTAAGTTGGAACGGTTTTGCTAGCGCGACTACAAACACTCGTTTTTCATCGAAAAACTGCTTACGAGTGCATAAAAATGATCGGAAACGTGTGTCCACATGTTTAGCTAACGAACTGTGGTGAAAAAACACAGAAAAACTCGGTATTTTTTGCGTTTTTTCCAAAAATTCGCCAGCTCGTAAGTCCGGAACCTCGTAGGTCAGAGCGCTCGTAAGTCGGGGACTACCTGTATATATATATATATATATATATATATATATATATATATATATATATACATATATATATATATATATATATATATACTATACATATATATATACATATATATANTATATACATACAGCCATCAGAAACAGTCCAGCTTTTGTAGCTTAAGTTTGAAAAGTACTACACCTCAGGACATGAAGAATACATTGTTGGGTATGAATCTTTTTCATGTTTTTGTTATCTTTTTTAAATTATTTTGCAAATAAAGCACAAACCAAAAGTGTTACTTTTGTTGTATATAAAAAAAATAATCAAAACATCAAAAATGCAAATCCAAAACATTGAAAATAAAAACATATGCAGGGACAAGAAAAAAATGGAGAGAAACTGACTCAAAAACTGAATGCAAAGGAGAGTTATTACAGATTCTGCTGATTTTTATTTTTATATAATGACAAAAGCATTTGGCTTCACACTATAATAAATAACTGCATTACAGCACAAATTAAACAACCATTGAAAATTCCTAAATATTCTGTGCATTTCAAGTAAATCATGGTCAGTTTGTCCTCCAGCAGTTTAAGCCTATTCCAGCATAACTAACAAGTAGCTCAGGAAACCCAAGCCAACCTTAACTATAGGATTTATTAAAAATACCATACCATTTTATTTATAGAGCACTTAAAACAGTGACAAGGCCAACCAAAGTGCTGTACAAACAAAAAAAGAAAAAAAAAAAAAGGAAAGTATTTTGTCAGAAGTAGACATTGTCAGTTGCACTGACAGAAACTGGAAAAACGGGACGTTGGTTCCACAAAAGAGGAGCCTGATAACCGAAAGCTCTGCCTCCCTGCTACTTTTAGAAACACTAGGAACCACAAGTAAACCTGCAGTCTGATAGTGAAGTGCTCTGTTTGCAAAACATTAGATCTTTAATAAAAGATGGAGCTTGGATGTTGAGTGCTTTGTTTGTGAGATTTTAAATTCTGTTCTGAAATTGACAGGGAGCCAATGGAGAAAAGACTCCAGTCCAGAGAGAAAGTGAGAGAAAAGAACTTCAGCAGCAGCATTTTGGGTCAACTCAAAACTTTTTTTAGGGATTATTTGATGCCAGATAATAAATAATAACAAGAGTCCCATCTAGAAGTAACAAAGGCATTGACCAATCTTTCTGTATTGTTTTGGGACGTGTGTGTTTGTGTTTTGATGCCTGAACATCCTATACAATGCCTTTATTCCTTTGATTTATTTTCACGATAACCTCTTATAAATAAGTAAGTGAAAAATACAGAGAAGCCATTTTAAAAATGACGTTTTGCAAATAATATGATAGAAATGAAAGAAAATCATTCAAAAATGTTGTTCCCTTAAAGAGCCTCCTGACAATGCTCTGGTTGATATGTTGACAGAAGTTTTGGTTTAAATATAGTCCTTTCAAATGTTGTGCTGTTTTTCACTTGATTCACTCAATTTGTCTGAAAACGTTTCCATACATTTTAGAGAAAAAATTTTTTTCTCCCAAATAATATCAGCATCCTTACCTTTTTCCATCAATAAGTTTCTGGAAAACCCTGCATTAATCTTCATTTTGTTCAGCCTTTTTAAAATCATAAATTAATTAGGGATGGGGGAATGCATCAGGCTAGGGTCCAAATGTGTGGGGTTTTTTTTGTGCAAAATCAGACTCTGACAGCGGCAGTCCCAGTAACATTTAGTCAGAGCCCCTTAGCTTTTTAAGTGACCAATATCAGGCAATTTCACAGCACATTTTCACAATTAATCTCAGATGATTTAGAAGTCAAACATCTGTTTCCCTCCAATTTTTCTTGAATCTGAAGAGTAGAACTAAGCCAAAGGCAGCATAGTTCTGTTAGTGTGCTTTGCAGGTATAGATCCCATCATTATATGGCTTCTTTTGTTCAGAGCGTCCTCTTCAGCTCTCTTTGTGTGACAGAATATATCAGCATCACAGTCCCTGAATCTGAATCCTTACCTGCATGTTTGTCCGCCGCGGCATTATGCAATGTTAAAGCCAGCCGTTGTCATGGCGTCAGCCTTGAGGGAGTACTGAGACTCTGGATGAGGGTGCATTACTGCTTCCCCTTTCAGGATGAGTTTTGTTGCCTTGTTGGGTGGGAAAGAAAAAGATTTCTCCTGTGCATGAATGTGTGTTCGTGTGAAAGATGTGAGTATCAAGGAGGTTCGTCTCGTGAAGGCTTCTGGAGACCTGTTTTGTTTGATGGAATGAGTTAAGAAGACTGTGATTGTTTATATTCGGAGCTGCTGTGTGTGTACACGTGCAAGTGTATGCGTGTGTGTGATAGAGAAAGGACAGTACAGTATACAATAACCCCCACTACTGCAGATCAAATTGTACAGACTTGGTAATGCTTCAGGATGTGTGTGACTGAACACACACTTCCTTTCACTCCTCTAGTAGAGGGTCTTACTGCAGGAGCAACATTGGCATTCACATCACAACACACATACACACACACACGGTGAAGACAATCATATCTCTCCATCCTTCCACTCGTGCGTTCTGCTTCTTTCAGGTACGAGTTCTGTTTGAACCGGTGCATCGAACCGGTGCATATTTTCAGACCTGTGTTCAGACTTGGCAGTTGTTGCTCACCCACTCCTCTCTCAGAGACAAAAAGCCTGACGTGATGTTTTATTAATCAAATGCTCTTTGTTTACGTCTTTGAAGTCCTCCACTTCAGCTAGTTTATTGGGTTTGAACTCCAACTTTTTATCGTTGTCAACTGCAATCTTCGTCAGTTGTAGACTATTGACACTGTGTGTTTTGTGTGTGTTTTGTTTTTTCAGGTTTCTTCCCTCCTCCCTGCTGCACAGCCTGCAGAGGTGTGTGTCTGTTTGAAGAGATATTTTGTGGTGAATATTTACAGGTGGATGTGTTTGTGTGCACAAACCTCCTTGTAGGAGAGGCTTTTTTTCTGAGAAGGCGCCTAGTGGAGAGTGAGAGACTTCGGTCCATGGCGTCGCTGCTCCTACTGCTGGGCTGCTTATGTGCAGCCGTGGTGGGCTTCCCATTCAGAACGCCCCCGGACCTGGATGTGACTCCACGTGTCACCGTGCTGAGCAGCGGTAAGGACAGCCGAGCATCTTGTTCCACTGATTCTCTTAACAAATACTGTAACTAAAAAGACCACAGGACATCATGCAGACACACACAGACAAAGCATTGTTTGAGGTTTGAACCACATTTCATTCAAATTTCTTGTATTTCTTAAACATCTGTAGTGGAGAAATACCTGTAAATGACCAGAGTTGCAAATTTACAGGACTTTTACAGGAAAGTTGGGAACATTTTATGCGATTTTATGAGAATAAACCTAAAATTTAAACATTAAAGTTTGGACTTCAACAGGGATTTTAAATAAAAGTTGTGGAGAGATAGTTTAGCATATTCCAAACTAAAATAACTCGATTTTATTGCTTTACTATGTGTAGTGATGCAAGCCTTCATCTCTCTGAAACATTACTTCACTGAAACTCTCAGTGAAACGCAGAACACTGACTTTATTTTTTTGATTTGAATCAAAACACAAATAAGTCACAAGAGACTCTCTTTACTTTTTACTTTGTTTAATTTAAAGGTAGTCAAAGCATAACCTTGTGTTATTCATATGAGCAGTGTTATTTTTTAAATATGTTGGTGTATTCTTAATATGTGGACAAAATCGTCAAAAGAACTCTGTCTAAAGTTGAGAATTATGTCAAGTTGAACTTTTCTGATTTGTTTAGAAATGTTAAGACGTTAATCAAATGCTTAATCACTAATCTGTATTACTGGCAACATTTGTCTGTCTTTTCTTAAAACAATCTTCCTTTGTTATCCTGCACAATCTTCACACTTTCTAACCCTCTGGCCTGAGCTAACTCCCTCTCATTCCCTGGTGGTGAATAACCAATGAACGGAGTGGGTTTAACTGGGTCAAAGTCCCTTTTTAAGGTTCCACTTCCTGTTTCTCCTGCCTGTCTACTGGAGGAGCTTAAACCATGAGGTTCTCCAAAGAGCTGATTGAACGTCTGTCAAATGCTAAGGACACGTCATAAGTTAAGGACTCATAGCATCGCTGGTTATAAGTCCGCTCTGAGTTTTAAAAAGCTCTACTTTAATGAAATTCCTTCGAGGAATCTTTTATCTTGAAAAACCAAACCGGAACTGAGGTCACTACTTCGGTAGATCGACGCAGATCTCATTGGAGCCACTGAAAGTGAATGCGCTGAAGCCTGAATAACGTGAGCATGGATGGACAGTCTGTGTACGTTGAGGCTAATCTACTTTACCATAGCCGAGACGAAGAATCTTCGCAAGGTAAAGAGTCATTGTTCCCCGCGGGCGAGAGTCTAGCTGAAGCCGACGAAGAGTGTGCTTTTCCTGGTTAAACACATCAAGATATTACCCCTCCTCACTGCCTCCATTTTCTTTCCATCCTCCATCTTCTCTTACCTGAAACTTTCTTTTTATCTTCCTAAGCCAGTAACTAAACTTTAAGAAATATGTGCCTACAGACATAAGTAAATATGTCATCTTATTACTTGTCTGTTGTTCTAAAATTGAATCTGTCGACAGTTAGTATATGAAAATTTAATCAGAACCAATCCTTATCCACGTTTGATGTAATTTTATGATTCTGTTAATAAATGATTCATCTCCTGGTGAATCGACATAAATTGACGTTTCATGCCTGTTACATCTTCTCATCTGACCACCCAACTTATGTTTAAATCCCGAAAAAGAGAGAACTCGTCAATATTGATGCTAAGATTATGTCAGGTGTAAACCTGCTCATTCTTATATTTGGAATATTGTACAGTCAGTAAATCTGACCAGTACAAATCTATTACATATACAATGACTGGTACCACATCCTAAAAATTATGAATGATGTCACCTGGACATGTAGGGACAGATTTGAATTGTTACATATAAAGTTCAGTTCAATTCAATTCAGTTTATTTAAATAGTGCCAAGTCACAACAGAAGTTATCTCAGGGCACTGAACAAAAACATTCACATACATTATAAATGCAAGTTAGTAAAGTTATCTGTCTAAGGAAGGAAGGAAGCCAGCAGATGAGTTGAGTCTTCATTTTGTCGCAGTCTCCCGTCTCAGAGTTATAAATAGTTTTATTGTTAAATTTAACTTAATGATTTTGGCAGTGGTGGGCACAGCTAACCAAAAAGTTTGCTTTGCCAACTGCTGATTTGTTAACAAAAAATAGTTTTGCTAATACTAATCCACTAAACAGATGAAAAATTTGCGTGAGCTAAGTACTAACTTTTATCATTGCTGTCGCTGACACTTCAAGACTGTCTGTAATGTGCCAAAGTTGTAAATTAACACAACTGAAAATGGTTCATAAATCACAAGTTGTGATTTATGAACCATTTTACTTGTGTTTCACAAGTAAAGCGTCTATGTCCCCTTCAGAGGTGAGATTTCGGAAATTAATCTGGTCCATTGGAACCAAAGAGACGATGCTTAACTCTGCTGTGCTGAAGCAGAGTGATGCATTCAGTGTGTGTTGGACGTCTCCCTCGTGTCATTTACTTTAAGGAATTAACTCACTTTGGCAATCCTCTTTGCGGTTAACTACTTGTATAACTACAAAGTTGTTGTGCGTCATCATCAACATTCTATCGGTAATAAATCTGTTTGTATTAAAGTAAAGATGTGTGAATTATGTGTGAAATAGTCACACCCCAGAGACATTGCAAAGCATGCTGGGTAGGAATTATGTGTGCAGTGTTTCTGATTGTATCCGATGTTTCTGAGTGTGAAATTGTGTTTTTCACGTTATTTTCCTATTCTGGTTTTGTTTGGCATTTATGTTAAAGTCTGTTATTGGCTGTAAACTAACACCATGAGTCAGAGACTGCTTGAGATGGGGGTGTGAAGGTGATGATGGCATCACTGACTGAGTGGTGCTTAGCTTTGTTTTGCTATGCATGGCATAGCTTTGTAAAAATGTACTATCTTTAAAAAAAATTGTAGACTTGAATTTACTGGATTTAAGTTTAGCAGGAGCTAATTCTGTCAAAGGTTTTTAAAGTTGGCAAAAATATGAATCTGCTACATGGAACGTTAGCTCCGCGATTAACTGGTTAGCGGAAATGTGCCCACAACTGCCCCTAACAAAACAAAATGCTTATATTTTTGTTTAGGCATGATACAGCTTGTTTTTAAACACCCTCAAAATCCAGTTGTTTTCCAAAGAATGCCATGGAAAGGTTTTAGAAAGTTTCAGGAAATTTACCCCAAATATTCTGCCTCTTTGCAACCCTAATCCGAACATTCGTGAAACCAAAATACAGTATGCATCAATTTGTCTGAAAAAATTGTGAAAAGTCGTTGTCCTCAAACTTATCAGAGTTTGAGACCCTGATAAGTTTTTGTGTGGAAATCTGTTTATGTGCTTCATGTTGGTTTTTTGTTTGTTTTTTTGACTCAAAGACCTAAAGTCGTATTCCGTGTGCCTTACATTCAAGTAACAGTGCTTTATATTTATGCCTGTTGGTAATGAGTTTATATTTTACTTGTTTCATACTGTAGTTGCTGATATTTTGACGCTGTGAGCTCAAAGACCTTCAAGCCTCCGTCCTTTCACTCCTCTCATTCTCATTAGTGTGCACTCTGTTATGTCCTCCACTGATTGTGCAGATTTATTTTTTTAGTTGTGATTATTATTTACTTACCTTGTAAGGGAAGGTGTATAGCCCGGGGTGCTGCAGAGACAGGAGCAGATGAATTGTGAATTGCTTTCACTTGGATCCCTGCAGAGCAACCAGGACATCTGATGCCACTGTAGGTAGTTGAGAAGTTCTGTAACCATGACAACTGTTGTGGTGCGGTACGAGACAGTGTTATACAGTCGTATTTTCTGTGAGTCCTTTCAGCAGAACTGTTTGTTGATTCGTGGACATGTGAAAGAGCTTTCCCTCAGTTCACCTTCATACTGTGTTTGTAGAACATTGTGGCCATTCTTTCTTCTTATTTTTTCTTCTTCATTTGGCTTTTTCCCTCATCAGGGGTCACCACAGCAAGTCATCCTCCTCCGTCTCACTCTGTCTTCACTCCAACTGCCTCCATGTCTTCTCTAGTGGCATCCATATACCGTATTTTCCGGTCTATAAGTCTCACCTCTCTATAAGTCGCTTTGTCCAATTATTGGCAATAAATTGGAAAAATCCATAAACTTGTCGCACCTCTATTTAAGTCGCATCTATTATGCGTCACCGCTGACGCGTCGCGTATGTTACGCGTCAGCGGTGACAACCAGAAATGTGGACCGGTGGTTAGCTCTGATGCAAATGGCTGCCACACGGAAGGACTTTAACAAAATTAACACGGTAAAAAACAATTATTTGTTTGCTGAAAATGATAGCAAAGATGTGTCTTAGCTGAACTTTTCCTTAATAAATGAACCCAATTGTCAAATCAGCTGGATTTAAAAAGAAGTTTCGCTACGAGCACCCGCATGGGTGGAACCGCAGCATTTTCTTTAAAATTTAGCAAAATAAACGCTTAAAAAATATATTTCTTAGCTGACATTATAGCACAAGTGTTCCTGAGCTTAACCGTTCCTTAATAAATTCACGTAAATGGTCAAATCTGCTGGATTTAAATCGTTTCGCTTTGACATCTTCCAAACCGTCGTGTGCGCTGCAAAAATAAATGATAAATAAATCGAATTTTAGCTCAAAAATCTCATACAGCTAAAAGTTTGTAAATGTCCATCTAGTGATTACTTTCTGTAAGTTTGATCAAAATCTGTCCTGTGCTTTAGTAGTTCATACCTCCAGAGCAGGAGGCCGGGCTGCGACAGAGTAAGTCCGACCAGAGGAGGCTGCCGTCGGACACATGAGCTGGAAACGGTCGGTGGACTCTCTGGAAATGTCAGAGCTCCAGAGCAGGAGGCCGGGCTGCGACAGAGTCAGTCCGACCAGAGGAGGCTGCCGTCGGACACATGAGGTGGGAACGGTCGGTGTACCCTAGCGGCCGAAAGTGGTACTGCACCATTTTTTGCCAAAATGAAAAACGGTCATATCTGAGCCAAAAATTAGTCTAAAAATATGGGCAAAAATCCATAAACATGTCGCACTGCTCAATAAGTCGCAGGGCATGCAAATTAGGCAAAAAGGTGTGGCTTATAGACTGGAAAATACGGTACTGTATCTCCTCTTTGACTTTCCTCTTTGTCTTTTTACTGACAGCTGTATTTCTAACATCCTTCTACCAATATACCCACTGTCCCTCCACTGGACATGTCCAAACCATCTCAGTCTGGCCTCTCTACTTTATCCATCCTTGTCTCTCCTAAGGACAATCTCATTGTCAATGTGGCCATTCATTTGAATTTTCATTCAATTTGTTTACAAAGCATCAATTCATAACAGAGGTCACCATACAAAATAAAATAAAAAATCCTGATTCAAATTCAAAAACAGCCAATTCACATGTGCTACATTATGAAATACCAATTACCATAGTTAAAGTTATCTATCTAAGGCAGATTGTGTCAATCTTTACTTTGTCGCAATCTCCCATCCTGAGCAGCTTGTTGACAAAAGTGGAAAGGAAAAACTCCCTTTTACTTGAAGAAACCTCCAAAAGAACCTGGCTCAGGATGAACGGCATACTTCGACTGGCTGGGGTTGAGAGGACTGCACAGAGACGCGGACAGACACAGAATGGCCGGCCTATATGTAGTTTCTATAGGAAGAAAGCTAAAAATAAACATGTTAACAGAGCGAGCAAAGACAGCATCAAAGTAAGGAAATATGGTCAGTTTGTCCTCCAGCAGTCTAAGCCTATCGCAGTGTAACTAACAGATAGCTCAGGAAACCCAAGCCAACCTTAGGATTTATTTTAAAAAAAAAGTATTTATTCTTAGAAGTAGACATTGTCAGAAACTGGAAGTTGGTTCGACAAAAGAAGAGCCTGGCAACGGAAATCTCTGTCTCCCTGATACTTTTAGAAAACACTAGGAACCACAAGTAAACCTGCAGTCAGAGAGTGAAGTGCTCTGTTTGAAAAATATGGAACAATTAGATACTGTATTTAATAAAAGATGGAGCTTGGATGTTGAGAGTAAGATTTAAAAGTTATGTTCTGAAATTGACAGGGAGCCAAAGGAGAGAAACTAAAACTGGAGAAAGCTCTCGTTCTAACAGAGCTCATCAGAACTCTAGAAGCAGCACTTTGGGTCAACTCAAGACTTTTTAAAAGTTTTTTTTTTTAAGACGACAGAATCCAGTCTAGAAATAACAAAAGCATGTACCAACCTTTCTGTATCATTTTGGGACAAGATGTTTCTAATTTTAGTGATTTTGTTCAGGTGGAAGAATGTTTTGAATGTGGAAGTTACCGGTAAAGGACATGACCCACCATGTTTTCAAATTGCATCGCCATTAATATTTAGTAGTTAATTAAATAATGAAACAGGAGCGTTTATTTATATTGTAGAGAAATAACGCTAAATGTGTTATTTCATGTTTTTAGCCGTTTTTAGCAGCAGCTCCGGGAAAATCCGCCCCTCTCCATATATGGGCATTGACGTCACTGAAGTATCCGCCTTGAATGCATGCGGAGTTATAACAAGCATGCATCAACGTAGCCTCATTATTGCAGCGGTGTTATATCTCATTAAAAAGTTCTAAAAAATAAATAAAAACAGAGCGCTGGTCCAGCTATACCCACAACTGCACCAGGAAATATTTAGAGATCGCACATCCACGTAGGACACTAGTTTAATTCGCTCGCTCGCAATTCATTAATTTCCTCATGAAACCGACTCGGCTTTTTATTCTCTCCCCGTGACCTGTCAATCAATTCAGTGACAGGTCGGGAGTAGAGAATAAAAAGGCAGTTGACAGCTTTAACCGCAGCAGTGTTATATCTTATTAAAAAGTTCTAAAAAATAATAAAAACAGAGCGCTGGTCCTGAACCCACAACTGCACCAGGAAATATTTAGAGATTGCGCATCCACGTAGGACACTAGTTTAATTCGCTCGCTTGCGACAAATTCATTAATTTCCTCATGAAGCTGGCTCTGCTTTTTATTAGCCCCTTTCATAAGTCAAACCTGCGCTATTCCCGCACAGACCAGTCCGGCTTTAATCCTCCTCGGATCATTCATAAGACAACAGGTGAATGCGGGTAGGTCCCGCTCAAATAAACTTGTTCAGAAATGAAGCCGCAGCGCGGCTCCAAAAGAGACGTGGAGCTGAGCTGAACTGGACCGCGACGTATTTATTGTGGGACAGACGTCAGACGTGTACAAGTCGTCGTGTCATTTTTAATATTTCCTCAGTAATAAATGTACAGCTGGCCAGCGCGCGCGCACAGACAGCAGCATCTCCTCCGCTGCTCAGAGAGAGGGGAAAAAAAAGCGAAACTAACTTTTACAAGTAGTCGTGTCGTGTCATTTTTAATATTTCCTCAGTAATAAATGTACAGCTGGCTCATAACCCTCTCACTCTCATAATAAGCCTCTATCGCGAACTCACTCCTGCCTTCTGAGTGGAGCCTGTATTTACGTCACTCCGGACTTCGGCAATCTTCGGCCGGGTTTCCGGATGTTTCCGGGACTCCGTTGTTGTTTTTTTGTTTGTTTTTTTACACTCGCCTGGCCCAAATGCAAAAATGAAAATAGACATCATATTCTACTACAGTAATTGTCCAATATGGTGAATTGTTACTGTCACGGTGGGTGTTGTCCTTTAAAGGACAAATCAAAGTAAAAAATCACACCAAGGTTTTACACGTTTGTACTAAAAGCCAAACTAATGGTATTCAGAGGAAGTGAAAGGCTAAACAGAGGACAGTTATGACTCCTCTTGATATGAACCCTTTTTGATAACTGTATCTCAGTTTCTCCAAACCTCTTGTTCATTCTGTTGCAACATGCAGGTCCTCCTACACAACTTTCTTCCCTCGCCTGCTGCTCTATCCTCTCTTCCACCTTTCTGTCTCACCAACTTACTTTTCTGTTCCTCATTGGTACTTTTATGGTTGCACTGCCCTCTCTTTGCTATGTTATCTTTCTTATCTATTTTTTTAATGCTTCCTTCTTCCTGTCCAGAAGATTTTGATATGCAAACTCACTTTGAATCCCTTTAATCTAGTCCCACTCCCCACAACCTTAAAACAAAGCCTCCCAACCTGAGTGGGCAGATGAAATACACATGCATGCACCACACTGCAACGTTTGCTTTTTTTCCTTTAAACTATGATAAAACAATACATGCTAGAAAATGAGTTTGCACAATTATTGAACTAAATGAATTTAGTGTCTGGCTTTAGAGCAGCTTTTACGCTAGAAGCTGGCTATAACCAGACATGGTTGTTAAACAGAACAATGTGAAAACATTTGCTCCTTTTATTTCAACCTGTCAAGTTTTGTGAGGATTTGAGGCAGATTGACATTCAACAGATTTAAATTTCATTCACATGTCAGAAAAATTAACCGTAAGCATGCCTAACATTAGTTGGAGCGTGTACAGATGTCTTGCTGTCACATCACAGTCCAATGCCTGAAGGGTTAGTGGAAGTGTGTTTGTCCCTGAACACTGTGTACCGTGTTGATCAGCCGAGGTCCCTCCAACTGTTTGCTTAGTAAATAATTTCATTTGAACTGTTCGCAGTGACTCGCACAAACTTTTTTACTCTCCTACTCAGAATTGGATTTGTTTATTTTTATTTTTGCACAATTTTGTAAACTAAAATGTGCTTTGGGACTTTCCTTGAAATGCAACAACAACAAAAAAGATCCTTCTGTCCCTCACACACACACATCTAGCATTGTGAGTCTAAACTAAATGCTTGAGATGCTCAGAGGATTTGTAGGATTGGATTTTGTTTTAAATATGTAACCTCTCATATGGAGACCCTTATATTGTGTAGTTGTTCTTGATGTATAGCAAACCCCATGGAGCTGGAACTCCTTTTCTTTCTGTTGAGAAAAAAGAACAAAAGTCGACATGCGTAGACCCAGGATCCGCTCGGGCTGAGAACTGATGAGCACCTCTGCTGCTGCTCAACAGGAACGAGAGCATTGTGTTTTACAGCAGCTGATAGGAATCTTAAATACAGCTCACTTGATAACAAGCAACATTCAGCGGGAAGTGGACTGGCTACAGAGGGTGGAAGTATGACACATTTTCCTTTTCACTGTTCTCCCCGTATGAAAAGTGGCTCACTTTTACGTTTATACGACTTAATTGCTGTCAGACTTACACTGCTTGGTAAAACCTGTTCAGCATCATTCATTGCAGGGATTTTCACAACACTTTAACTCAGCTGTGCATCATTGCAGGCTCGTGCGTGCATTGCTGCAGTTGCAAAATAGGTGCAGTTATCCCGTGCCTGTGTGTATTGACACTGTCATGTTTGCCCAAGCTTCATGGGATCTTGATAGATTATAACTTTAGAACTTACATAACCGCTGAAAGCAACTTTGAATTGTTAGTGTGTGTTTGTGTGGGTGTGTGTAATTTGCT
>JBBPBX010012841.1:39102-53380 GCA_038048925.1 Garcialebias charrua | reverse complement strand
TGAAGTAAAACTGATCAAAGCAACACTAAGTAGGAAAGCTTCTGACAGTGAATTAAAGGAGTTGATTAAAGACTTAAACGCCACCTGCACAAACGTTCAAACCATCTACGAACAAATACGACAAATACAACCTCCTGATGCAGACACAAGGCGTAAAGTTGATGCATGTACTTCACTTTCAACATACATTGTCAAAAGAGCTGAAAAACAGCTACAGGGAGACTTTGTAGAAAGCGAAGAAGATCCGTGGCCAGATGTAGGATCATGCTTAGGATCTGAAAGCACTACGTCAAGGTCAAGATCACAAAGGTCTAAAGGTTCATTCCAATCATGCTCACAATTAAGCAAGAGACTGGAAGCAGAGGCAGAGGCAGCTGCATCCAAAGAAGTATTAGCAGTAATGGAGGAGCAAGAAAAGGAAGCAGCTGAACTACAAAGGTTAGAACGTCAGAAGTTCAAAAGACAGCTAGAAGAAAAGCAAGCCGAGCTCGAAAGACAGCGAGTAATTGACCAGCAGAATCTAGAAGAACAGGAAATAATAGAAGAAAAACGCAGAAAGATTGCACGCTTGGAAGAAATTAAAAAACTGAATGCAGCAAAGGCTCGAGCAAAGGTTTATGATGAAGGTGAAAGTATTTCTGAAGGTCGGAGTTTACTACGCAGTATTAAAACAGAAAGTGAAATTCAAGCAATTCCTACCGTAACACACGTTCCCTTTCAAGCTCCAAGTTTGACCCAAGTCCACAATGCTACAAGCCTTAGATCTACACCATTCATCCCACAAGTCACACAAGCTCCTTTTAGATCTGTGCTGCATCCTACACTCCTAAACCAAGCTCAACCAGATCTTGGTGAACAACCTCAGGTCACCACAATCCAAACACTTAAAGTATCGAGCCCACCATTCATCCCACAAGTCACACAAGCTCCCTTTGGATCTGTGCTGCACATCCCCACAGTCCTAAACCAAGCTCAGCCAGATCCTGGTGAACAACCTGAGGCCCCCACAAACCCAACATTCCAAGCATCAAGCTCACCATTCATCCCTCCAGCCACACAAGCCTCATCTGTTGCAATTCAACAACAGCTAAATTATGAGCTGGTTAACATACTGGCAGAAGCAATAAATGCTAATCGCCTTCCAACTCCAGAACCTGTATTGTTCACTGGTGACCCTTTAAAGTTTAAAGACTGGCAGCTGTCATTTGAAATCCTGATTGAAAGAAAAAACCTTCCAAAGAACGAGAAACTTTATTATCTCAGAAAGTACCTTGGTGGACCGGCAAAAAGAGCAATTGAAGGCCTTCTCCTAGTGGGCACAGACGAAGCATACGATTCAGCTTGGAAGGTGCTAGAAAAGCGTTTTGGAAGTCCATTCACCATAGGAAAATGTTTCAGAGACAAACTTAATAATTGGCCTAAAATAAACTCCAAAGATGGAAGTGAGTTGAGAGAGTTTGCTGACTTCCTTAAGACTTGTGAAGCTGCAATGTCACATATAACAGCATTAGAAGTTCTCAATGACTGTATGGAAATTCAGAAACTTTTGCTAAAACTTCCAGAGTGGCTGACTACAAGATGGAGCCGGACAGCTATGGAAATAACAAGAAGGGCTGGCGATGAAAGGTACCCATCCTTTCACATGTTTGTTGATTTTATATCCACTGAAGCCGACATAGCTTGTGATCCCATTGCCTCAGTACAAGCTCTAAAAGGTTTAGAGATGAGTGAACGCAAACACTCAAGAAGCCAAGTCATTCAAGCAAAAACATTAACAACAAACTCAAGCCACACATTTAATGTAACCTGTATTTTCTGCAAAAGAAATGGTCACACACTTGATAAATGTTTCAAATTCATAGAAAACCCTGTCCAAGACCGTATCAAGTTTGTACAAGCAGAACGGCTGTGTTTTGGATGTTTAAAGAGAGGACATCGTTCGAAGGAGTGTGATACCAGGAGCACGTGCGAAAAATGTCAAAGAAAACATCCTACATGTTTACATGATGACAAGTTCGTTGAACGTAAAAAGGTAATATCTACAACGAGCGATAACACTCAAGACGAAGAAGAAGCCGACACTAAAGAAGAAGCTGAACCAGCAATCTCTAATAGAGTAACCCGATCAAGTTCAGGTACATTAACATCCTCTATAGTACCTGTCTGGGTTTCATCAAAAATTCACCCAAACAAAGAAGTTTTAGTATATGCCCTCCTTGACTCACAGAGTGATACATCTTTCATCTTGGATGAAGTAGCTCAAGATCTTGACACGGATAAAGGTAAAGTTTGTCTGAGACTGTCCACTATGTCTGCCGAGTCAACAATTATACCATGTGACAAGCTGGTTGACCTTCAAGTTAGAGGATATGAACATGAAAGCAGAATCACATTGCCTCCAGTCTATACAAGAGAGTTTATCCCTGTCAACAGATCACATATTCCAACGTCTGAAACTGCCCTAAAGTGGCCTCACCTTGAAAAGCTGGCAGATAAGTTACCTCCTTTGTTAGAATGCAAAGTTGGTCTACTTATTGGCTATAACTGTCAACAAGCCCTCCTACCACGCAAAGTTCTTGCAGGCAAAGAGAACCAACCGTACGCACAGTTAACCGATCTCGGTTGGAGCATAGTTGGCGGCTTGTCTCAAGTTCAAAATTATAACGATGTCATTGGCACAAGCCACAGAATCATTATTCGTGAAGTAACTCCTGTGCCACAACCAGCAGTCGAGCTCAAACAACAAGTGCATTTTGTATACAGAACTCAAGTAAGAGAAGTCATTCCAACCGATGTGATAAAAGCTTTAGAATCTGATTTCTCCGAACATGTAACAGACGACAATCCAGTCTCACAGGAAGACATCCTGTTTATGTCAAAAGTAACCAAGGGCATAAAACAAAAGGAAGATGGACACTACGAAATCCCACTACCATTCAAGACAGAAAGCCCAAATCTCCCAAACAACAAACAAAGTGCTGAACACAGGTTGTCTTCATTGAAACGCCGACTCAAAAGGGATGAAAAATACTGTAAGGATTACGTCAAGTTCATGAACGATATTATAACTCGCGGAGACGCAGAAAAGGTTCCAGAACAAAAGCTGGACAACAAGATAGAGTGGTACATCCCACACCACGGGGTTTACCACCCCCACAAACCCGAAAAAATACGTGTGGTTTTCGATTGTTCTGCACGCTTCCAAGGAACATCTCTCAATGATCATCTTTTGACCGGACCAGATCTTACCAACACATTGATTGGTGTGTTATGTCGATTCAGAAAGAGCCCCATCGCTATCATGTGTGATGTAGAGAGAATGTTCCATCAATTCCATGTTGTTGAGGAACATCAGGATTATTTAAGATTTCTTTGGTGGGACAAAGGTGATTTAAGCTCTGAACCTTCAGTTTATAGGATGAGAGTGCATCTCTTCGGAGCAGCTTCATCTCCTGGATGCTGTAATTTCGGACTCAAACATATTGCATCACAAGGTAGAAATAAGTTCAGCAAGGAAACTGTTGAGTTCATCCAAAAGGGTTTCTACGTTGATGACGGACTCGCTAGTGTAACATCAAAGGCTGAAGCCATACAGCTAGTCAAAGAATCAAGAGCACTTTGCAAAACAGGCAACCTACATCTGCATAAGTTTGTGTCAAACAATAAAGAAGTACTTGCAACAATTCCTCAAGAAGAACAAGCTCAAGCCAAAGACCAGAAATTAAATTTTGGAGAACTCCACATTGAACGTGCACTTGGAGTACAGTGGTGCGTAGAAACAGATGAATTCCAGTTCAGAGTTCAAGTTAAAGACAACCCATTGACCAGGAGAGGGGTGCTCTCAACTGTCTCTTCAGTTTACGACCCTCTTGGATTCGTTGCTCCATTCACATTGATTGGAAAGCAAATACTCCAAAGGTTGTGCAAAGACAAATCTAACTGGGATGACGATCTTCCAGATTACATTCTACCACAATGGGAAACATGGTTGAGAGATCTACCCAAGCTGACAGCTCTGAAGATTCCACGAAGTTACTCACAAGACATCAACATCATACGGTATGAACTGCATAACTTCTCAGATGCAAGCCTCGACGGTTATGGCGCATGTTCATACCTTAGAACAATAAACAGAGAAGGACAGATAAGTTGTTCACTCATCATAGGAAAAGCAAGAGTTACGCCCATTAAACAAATGACTATCCCAAGGCTCGAACTGTCATCGGCTGTAACTTCAGTCCGCAACGCAGATGTGATTAAACGAGAACTAGAGATTGAAAATCTGCTGGAATATTATTGGACAGATTCACAAGTTGTATTGGGGTACATAAACAACGATGCGAAAAGGTTTCATACATTTGTCGCCAATCGAGTCCAACGAATAAAACAAAGTACGAGTCCCAAAAATTGGCAACACGTTAGCTCAGAAGAAAATCCAGCTGATCAAGCCTCAAGAGGTCTAACCGCAGTTCAGCTAAAGGAATCAAACTGGTTGAAAGGTCCCAACTTCCTTTGGAAACAAGATCTTCCAGTCAAAGAGGAAATGGTAGGACAAGTCGAAAGAACAGATCCCGAACTCCGTAAAGGTCATACACTTGCAGTGCATTCGAAAGAAGTAAACCCAGTTCTAGAGCGTTTAACAAAGTTTTCTGATTGGTCGAGAGCTATAAAGGCCATCGCCAGGCTCAAACGATTTATCAAAGAGTTTAAAGGTATTCAACAAAGAACAAACAAAACAACATATCTTGAAGAGAGAAGAGACACAGAAGTATTCATTTTCAAGCTAGTGCAAGGAGAAGCTTTCGTTGAGGAAATACAGAAAATCAAATCTCAGAAAGAAAGTTCTCTACCCAAGCATAACAGACTAAAGCAGCTAAACGCTTTCTTAGATAAGTCTAATGTTCTCAGGGTGGGAGGAAGATTGTCCCAAGCAGCCTTACATCATCATGTCAAGCACCCTGCAATTCTTCCCAAAGAAGCCCATGTGTCAACCCTCCTTATCAAACACTACCATGAATGTGTACATCACCAAGGAAGAGGCATGACTATTAATGAGCTACGCGCAAATGGCATATGGATTTTGAGATGTAGCAGTTCAGTCTCGTCACACATCTACCACTGTGTTAAGTGCAGACAATACAGAAAAGCCACAAACATTCAACAGATGGCAGAGTTACCAAAAGTAAGAACAGAAACAGCTCCTCCCTTTACCTATTGTGGTGTCGACTGCTTTGGTCCGTTCATGGTAAAGGAAGGAAGAAAGGAAGTCAAAAGATATGGATTATTGTTCACATGCTTATGTTCACGAGCTGTGCATATTGAAACACTTGACGACTTATCAACAGATGCCTTCATGAACTCTCTTCGGACTCTGATTGCCATAAGAGGCCCCGTCCGACAATTGAGATGCGACCAAGGGACAAACTTTGTAGGTGCCAGAAGAGAATTCTTGGAACTAATGAAAGATATGGATCAAGAACCGCAAAAAGCTATTGGTTGTGAGTTTGTGATGAACGTTCCATCAGCCAGCCACATGGGAGGCGTTTGGGAACGCCAAATTCGAACAGCACGAAGCATACTAACAGCAATGTTAGACAAGTCCTCAAACAGACTCGACACAACCAGTCTGAGAACGCTACTGTACGAGACAATGGCCATCATTAACAGCAGACCCTTAAGTGTAGATTATCTTAATGATCCGTTGGGCCCAGAGCCATTAACTCCCAATCACATATTAACAATGAAGTCTTCAGTTATTCTCCCCCCTCCAGGACAGTTTTGCAGAGAGGATTTGTACTTGAACAAAAGATGGAGAAGAGTACAATTTCTGGCAAATGAGTTTTGGCAAAGATGGAAGCGAGAATATCTGTTGAATCTCCAACAGCGTCAGAAATGGCAGAAAGTTTCACGAAACTTACAAGTGAACGACATTGTGATTCTACAGGATGATAATGCTCCAAGATGTAAATGGAAACTAGCTTTAGTAACAGAGACTTTAGAAAGTCTAGACGGCAAGGTTCGAAAAGTGAAACTAAAGACTAGTGAAACTACATTTGACAAAGGAAAACCACTGACAAGGTTAATATACCTAGAAAGACCTATTCACAAGGTAGTGACCTTACTTGAGGCTGACACGCACAGTAAATTGATTGACACTCTTTAAAAATAAAAAATAAATCACATTGAGAACCAATTGGTGATTTTGGTGGGAGTGTAAGTGTCACTGAAATGATTTATGTATTAAAAGAAGAATTAATATTTGTTGTTAATAGTTAGAATATTTTGGTTTTTGTTTGTTTAGTTTATGCTTTGAAAGTGTGATATTTGTGCAGGATGCATTTGTTCTGTTGTGAGGGTTTGTTCTGTTAATGCCGTTGTCGTGAGATCTGTGTGAACAAAGGGGAGGGGCTAGATTTGATGTGCTCCACACACATGAGCGGTTGCCTAGAGACGACAGACGCGCAGCAGCCTTGGTTCACTGACTGTGAAGAATAGGACTGAAGAATGTATAAAACTGAAGAATGTATAGGATTGAAGGTATTTATAACTGTTGTAAATATTGTACATCTGTCAGTCCCGATGTTCTAATATTTTATATGTTTATTTAGAATGTACTGTGTAGGACAAGAAAGGTTTGCCTAGGACTTCTTTAACGACGAGCGGCCACGAGGTATTTTTTGTTAAAGCATGTTTTACTGTTTCACTGTTTTTACTGTTTTACTGTTTTTACTGATTTACTGTTTTACATTTTATTTTGTACTGTCTGTCTTATTTCTGTAGTTTTCACGGCATTCATTAAAGCGCCAGTTTACACCAAAAGGCCGTGTCCGTGTATCGTCAGTTGGAAAACCGTTGTGCAGCCATCCTCTGCTAATAAAGAATCCGTGCCGGTGTTTCGTCAGTTGGAAGCCGTTATATAAAAAATATATAGCTGACGTTATATCAGAAGTGTTCCTGAGCTTAACAGTTCCTAAATCAATTCACGAAATGGTCAAATCTGCTGGATTTAAATAGTTTCGGTTTGACATTTTCCAAACAGCCTCGGGTGCGCTACGAAAATAAATGATAAAAAATCGAATTTTATCTCAAATGTTTCATCTAGGCCAACAGTCAGTAAATTAGAGACATATAATTACACACTGGTAGCAGAAAAAATATCCACCGAGTGGTTTCTGAGCTTTTTATCTGAATAGCCTGGACCTCGCCAGGCTAAACTAACAAAACTCCGCCTTCTGTTCTCTGATTGGTCCATTCAAAAATCTAACGGAGAAATCGCTGTCTATGGGAGAGATGCCAGACCCTAGTACAAAGCGAAGTGAAGGACATGGGTCTGGTATCAACCAGGCTAGTCTTGCAGGTAATCAAGTCCTGAACTTTAAGTCATTTCTAAAATTTAAAAAAGAGTTTTTAAAAAAGTGTATTTTGACAGAACAAACAATTAGTTCACAAAACAAAATTTAATGTTTCAAAGTACAATCCTCCCTCGTTTATTGCGGGGGTTAGGGACCACGCCCACCAGCGATAAGTGAAAAACCGCGAAGTAGGAATAGAGTACAGTAGTTCAAGTTCAAGCTCAGTTCAAGTTCAGTAAACTTTGTCATGACATGTGCCAGGCTGCAATCACACTCACTCATGGATTGTTTATTTAAAATGTTACAGTATTTAAATTATAGAGAAGAGAAATGCAGCAGGACATCAATGGGATGTCACGCAGCTCTGCAGTAAGGAGCAGAAATGTATTTATTGATCAGTTACACTGAAACAACTGAACATAGAAGTTCTAAAATATTTTAAAAAAACTTTTAATACTTTTAATATGTTGTGATAATGACGATTTTACGATGTGACACTTTGAACATTAAGTTGGAAGACAAAAGTTGATCGGTGCATCTGGACAGCAAAGGGTTAACCCTTCACATAGCTGCAGCAGGAGAAATGTGTGTGGCGGCAGAGAAGGAGATCAGCTGATCAGCTGCAGGAGGGAGCTTTCCCTTGTATTTGTGGGCTGCACACATGGTGCAAAATCCTTTAAAATAATTTATTTTAAATAAACAACCCTATGACTCATCCATCAATCAGCCAATTGTGTCATGTACAATCTTATTTTGAAAAACCATGATAAATGAACCGCCAAGTTGCGAGGGACTACTGTACCACGATCCACCCTGTTATGCAAGACGTAAACAAAATATGTCCCCAGGACATGAGGCGTACATAAATATCCCCCTCCTCGTAGAAAATAACAATTTACAACCAATTAATCTAATTTCAAAGTAAATATGACTCAGAAATATAAAAGAACAATCAATGTTTCTGTTTTTTTCTGTACATGGATTTGGTACCTGGATGATTGAGCATGAACTTTGTTGCCTTGAACCACTTTGGCTGTGGCTGCCTGCCTGAGAGGAGTTGACAGGGGACAGGACGACCCCCAGAAACCATCTTATCTCCGGCAAACTGGTTGGGAGGCAAACTGCCTGCTCTGCCTCCCCTCCCATTTGAACTGCCTTAACACAAAAAACTTTCTCACACATTACCACACAACACAAAGATTTTAACACTGGACTCTGTGTCATCAAACGGGTTATTCACTAAACTCTCGGTCATGTGCTCATTCAGTTTGCACTACTTCTCATATTTGCACTAATGTTTGTATTACATTACTGCCTATAGTCATACTACTGTTTACATTCACTGTTTACATTTATTACTACTGTTTACATTTATTACTACTGTTTACATTTACACTACTTTTATATCTACACTACTGCTGATACATATACAGTATTCTCTGACTAGCCTTATTTAAGGATGCCCAATGTGCCTTACTGCATATGCCACTTTGCCTCTATACCAACATCAACTACCTCATACATATACTGTGTACATTAACTCATATGCTGCTTTGCCACTCTTTGCAAATGTCAATGCTAGAACCTTCAGTTTATTTTATAGATATACTTTTTATACTTTTTATACTACTATGCAAAAACTCAGGACAGTATTACACTTTTATTATTTCATTTTATGCTTATGTTCATTAAATGTTTAGTGTTTTAGTGTTGGTGTAAATTTTCATACTTTTATACTACTATGCAAAAACTCAGGACAGTGTTACACTTTTACTATTTTATGCTTATGTTTATTAAATGTTTCAGTGTTTTAGTGTTTAAATGGTTACTGTTGCATCGAGGGACTGAGAGAAACGCAATTTCAATCCTGTGTATGTCCTGGACATATTGAAGTTCTGACAATAAAGTTGACTTTGACTTTTGACTTGGTCCACTTAAGGAGTTTACTGCTTGGTGGGGAAACAGTTTACTGGAACTCCTCAGACTGATGAAGCCCTTCGGATAGAGGGCAAAACGTTTCTATAAAAAAAAAACTGTCCAGATGACCCAACTGAGAATTACTGGATTTGGTACCTGGATGATTGAGCATGAACTTTGTTGAACATCTCATACGGTAATTATGTATTTATCAAATCCAACACATTTTCTGGCGGCGTGGTGGATCAGTTAGTAGAGCTGCTGCCTCTCAACAAGAAAGGCGTCAGAGCAGCTTTCTTGGTGGAGTTTGCTAGTTCTCTTCGTGCATGTGTGAGTTTTCCCCGGGTACTCCGGTTTCCTCTCACAGACCAGTAACATGCATGTTGAGCTGATTGATAACTCTAAATTGTCTCTAGGTGTGAGTGAGAGAGTGAATGGTTGTTTGTCTCGTTTGTCTCTATGTGTCCCTGTGATGGACTGGAGACCTGTACCATACCATACCATTTTATTTAAAGAGCACTTTAAACAGCGACAAGGCCAACCAAAGTGCTGTAAAAACAAACAAACAACAGGCAACACACAACAATGAAGTACAATCCTCTTCCACCGTCTTCATGTGGAGGTCGGTCTCTGCGACACCGTCCTGGACTGGTTCAAATCTTTCCTCTCCAATAGGCTGGAATGTGTTAGTCTTGGCAACGCCACGTCCCAGACAGTTTGTGTCTCCTGTGGTGTCCCTCAGGGGTCGGTTCTGGGGCCCCTGCTGTTTTCCCTTTACATGCTGCCTTTAGGTCAAATTATTAATCAGTTCAACATTTCTTTTCACTGTTATGCCGACGATACACAGCTTTACATCAGGACTGGAGCATCCTCATCTTCCACCTTGTCATCTCCATCTTCACTCACTGCCCTCTCTGCCTGCCTGGAGGCAATTAGGGCATGGATGAATCAGAACTTTCTTCAATTAAACTGCTCCAAGACTGAGGCCATACTGATTGGCACCCCTCACCAGGTACAAACATCTCCTATAACAAGACTTTCCTTTTCTGGACAAGACATCCCCCTCTCCACCTCTGTTACTAATCTTGGAATAAAAATGGACTCCAATCTTACATTTGAAAATCACATTAAGCATCTGTTTAAAACTTGCTTCTTCCATCTTCGAAACATCTCCAGACTTCGCCCATCCCTAACTTTTTCCGATGCTGAGAAGCTCGTCCATGCTTTTGTCTCCTCCAGGCTCGACTACTGCAACTCCCTGTTTATTGGAATCCCTGGCAAAAACCTTCAGAAACTTCAATATATTCAAAACAGTGCAGCAAGGATCTTGTTGAGAGTTCGTAAATTTGAACATATTACGCCCATTCTCCATAACCTTCATTGGCTTCCTGTCGCCTACAGAATTCAGTACAAAACTGCTCTCATTACACATCAATGCTTACACGGAACTTCACCAGATTATCTGAAGGATATTCTTATTCCATACTCATCCACCCGTTCGCTGCGGTCACAGAACAGCAATCTCCTTCACATTCCGAGAACCAAATTAAGGACCATGGGAGACCGGGCTTTCAGTGTGGCTGCCCCCCGCCTGTGGAACTCTCTTCCTGACTGTCTAAGAGCCCCACAGTCTGTGGTTGACTTTAAGAGCGGCTTGAAGACCTTTCTTTTCGACCAAGCATACTCTACCTCCTCATGATTCTACTTTTGATCTTAGCTGATATTGTTATTGATTTTAATTGTTTTATTATTTGTTTTATTGTCATTTAATTCTGTTGCTCCTTGTAGCACTTTGAGATTTTCATTAATGAAAAGTGTGTTATAAATTGAATTCATTATTATTATTATTATTATTATTATTATTATTACAAAAAATAGACATAAAACCTGTCCAGGTATCCCCTACCTCTCATACAGTGATATCTGGACATGGGCACCAGACGACCCCCGTGACTCGGAAGCGGGTAAAGATGATGGATGGAACATCAATTCCGAAGACTATTGTTATTTTAAAGGGACACTTTGAGATGCTGCTGATTTTCTGTTAAAATGACCAGAGCAGATTTATTTATAAAGCACTTGTTGCAACCACAGGACAAGCGCTGGACAGTTACAGTCATTAAAACACAACAGCAGTCACAGTGTTAAGTTCAATCAAACTATCTTTGAGCAGTCTGATAATTCTCAATCAGGTCATCTGGACAGTTTCTTTTTAGTAGAAAAAAAGAAACTGTCCAGATGACCTGATTGAGAATTATCCGATTTGATACCTGGATTACTGAGCATGAACTTTCTTGTCTTGAACCACTTTGGCTATGGCTGCCTGCCTGGGAGGAGTCGACGAGGGACAGGACGGCCCCCAGAAACCATCTTGGCTCCAGCAAACTGGTTGGCCCACTTAAGTTGTTTACTTGGTGGGGGAACAGCGTGCTGGAACTACTCTGACTGATGAAGCCCTCTGGAGTGAGGGTGAAACATTTCTACTAAAAAGAAACTGTCCAGATGAACTGATTGAGAATGATCGGATTTGATACCTGGACTATTGAGAATGAACTTTCTTATCATTGAGCAGGTTTGTGTCTACAGACATGTCTGGACAAAAAGCAAAAACAGGGTCCTGGTTTTAAACTGTTCTCTAAACTTTAAAATAAAATCTTTAGAACCAATAAATGGATCATTCAGCAGATCATTCAGCAGATCATTCAGCAGATCAATCATCAGATCATTCAGCAGCTTGTTTAGAAGCCTCAGTTTGGACCTGGGGTCTTTCTGAGTTTACGTGTTCTCCTCATGGGTTTTCTCTGGGCACGTGAGTGTTCTCCCACAGTCCAAACACATGCAGGTCCCAGGACGACCTTGAAGAGATCTGTGACCTCAGTGGGATTTGCCTGTTCAATAAAAAATAAATGCATAATAAAGTTTAGCAGCAACAGCTGGATGAGCTCAGGACAAAATGTCCTGCGGCTCTGTCAGTTCTTCAGGTTTCTCCAGAGTCTTTATGTCTTTGTGTCCCCAGAGGGAAGTCCTTCAGACGAAGACGAGGGTCTGCTTCGTCCTCCTCAGCGCTCCGTGGAACGTCCTCTGTTACTACGCCGAGGAGATCAGTCTCAGAGTCCCTCTGCAGGTGGTCACCGCTCCAATTGTTAACTGGTCCCAACAGGTCCTGTCCAAGCTGTCCCTCCCAAACCCTCTGTCCCAGGATGTCCCCAACCCCCCACCGGACTACTACACCTGCCAGTTCAGGACCAACAAGCTGGAGAGGTCCGTCAGATGTTCGTCTTCAGCTGGGCTCCACACGAGGACAGTCTCATGGACATGTTACATGTACGCATTTTATGTGTCTCTGCAGGTTTTTGGGAAGTGAAGACAAAGAGACATTCTTCAAAACAACTCAGAGACACCAGGTGGTGAGTTCAGGCACCAAGTTAAGACATGTTTTATAATAATAATTATTATTATTATTATATATTATTGTTTATTAAATTTGTTCATTTTTTTTAACAAAAAATACAATACAAAACAATCCCATAAATGATAACATACAAAATGTTTAAAAAATGAAAGGTAGCAGAAAGAAGAAAAAATCTTATTATATCGGCCCCTTTTTTCAAACAATCAGTTCAAACAATAATAATCTTCCAGTAACAGAACAAAATGAATAACTCTTTCTAATTTTCTAACTAATACAATACAGGTATTCCCCGACTTACGAGCGCTCTTACTTACGAGGTTCTGGACTTACGAGCTGGCGAACGAGCAGTAAATTTGCAAAGAACATACAAAAAAATACAGCACTTTTATGTGTTTTTAGATGAAAGTGTGTTAGCTAACTGTTTGGAAACAAGTTTCTGAGCATGTTTATGAACTAGTATGAACATTTGTGATGAAAAACGAGTGTTCGTAGTAGCGCTAGCATAAATTTTCCGACTTACGACCGAAAATCCGGACTTACGAGAACACGTGTTTCGTGTTCCGACGTACGAGATTTCGTCTTACGAGATAGTCGTAGGAACGGAACTCGCTCGTAAGTCGGGGACTACCTGTACACATTATGCCACTTCATATATATTTTTTAACAATTTAGTTTTGATCATTTTCTTAAATGTAAACATTATTATTATTATTATTATTATTATTATTATTATTATTATTATTATTAATAATAATAATAATAATAATAATAATAATAATAATAATAATAATAATAGTTTAAACAGATCATAAATAACTGTACCACTGTCCAAACATGTCCACTAACAGGACACTTAGTGATGTCTGCATGTCTCAAATGTCTCAAGATGGACAAAAACAAAACAACAAATTATAGTTTGGACAAATATAGAGTTTTAAAATATTCTGTTTATATTTCCAGCATGTTAGATTTGACCTGTTAAACATCTGTCATTCAAACATGGTTTATCTTCCTGCTGCTGTCAATCATCATCAAACTGACAGCTGATGGTTCTGATCCAAAGTGCCCAGGTCTGAAAACTCAAATCAATGAGGGCTGGTTCTGGTGTCACTGGGTCCAAGACTGGTTTGAGTTCTTTGAGCCAGGATGTCTCAGTCAACAAACGGATGCTGGAGGTGGAGACGCCTCTTTGATAAATACAATCTGCAAACACACACACTGACCAACACACACACACTGACTGACACATACACACACACACACACACACACACACACACACACACACACACACACACACATTATTCAATGCTGATAGAAGTAAGGAAGTACTAATGGATGTGTGGGAGAAAAAATTATCCATCATCTTTACCCTCTTCTTCCTTTCCGGGTCGCGGTGGTCACTGGTGCCCATGTCCATCCATCACTGTGCGAGAGGCGGGGGACACTCTGGACAGGTCTCCAGTCCATCACAGGGACACATGGAGACAAACAACCATTCACTCTCTCACTCACACCTAGAGACAATTTAGGGTTACCAATCAGTCTAACATGCATGTTTTTGGTCTGTGGGAGAAAACCCACGCATGCACGGGAGA
>JBBPBX010012841.1:0-38047 GCA_038048925.1 Garcialebias charrua | reverse complement strand
ACGACGTCTCAGAGGGTCTCGACGACTTGGTCCCCAACGACGTCTCAGAGGGTCCTGACGACGTGGTCCCCGACGAGGTGGTCCTTAACGACGTCTCAGAGGGTCCTGACGACGGGGGTCCCAGCGCCGCAGACGCCTCGTCCTCGACAGAAGGTCCCAGCGCCGCAGACGCCTCGTCCTCGACAGAAGGTCCCAGCGCCGCAGACGCCTCGTCCTCGACAGAAGGTCCCAGCGCCGCAGACGCCTCGTCCTCGACAGAAGGTCCCAGCGCCGCAGACGCCTCGTCCTCGACAGAAGGTCCCAGCGCCGCAGACGCCTCGTCCTCGACAGAAGGTCCCAGCGCCGCAGACGCCTCGTCCTCGACAGAAGGTCCCAGCGCCGCAGACGCCTCGTCCTCGACAGAAGGTCCCAGCGCCGCAGACGCCTCGTCCTCGACAGAAGGTCCCAGCGCCGCAGACGCCTCGTCCTCCACAGAGGGTCCCAGCGCCACAGACGTCTTATCGCTTGCCTCGGCGCCCGACAACATCTCGGCGCCCAACGACGGGGGTCCTGGCGATGACGATGGCTGTGTTCCGGCCGACGGCTGTGTTCCGGCCGACGGCTGTGTTCCGGCCGACGACAAAGGTGTTCCGGCCGACGACAAAGGTGTTCCGGCCGACGACAAAGGTGTTCCGGCCGTTGCTGGGCGTTACTCTGGTCGCCCGCCTGACGTATCGCCGCTCGATGGACGACCTCCTGGACGTCCTCCTGAACTAACTGATGGCGATGGGCGACCCCCGAATCTGGCTGATGTTGGCCCGCCGTCCTGCCTGTTGCCTCCCTCCGCCCGCCCTTGTTCTTGTGGGGTCCGTCTTAGGGGTGTCAGGTGCCACCCTTGAGGGGGGGGTTATGTCAGGTTCTGTCCCTGTCTGTTTTCTTTAGGCTCCTGTTTCTTTGTTGTTCTGAGCTTTGTTTACTGTCTGTGTATCTCATTCAGTCTCTGTCATTTCTCACTCCTCAGTCTGTCTCTCTGTGCTCAGGCCTTCAGCATTAATCATTCACAGCTGGTCCTCATTCTAATCACCCCAGGTGCTCCTCACTGTCTCGTTTGTGTCAGTATATAAACTCTGTGTATTCACTCCTTGAGCACCGGGGCTTTGTCTTTCCACGGTGTATGATCTGCTCATCTCCTCTCAGTAAGTGTTTTTTGTTCCATCAGCATTATTATTTTTGTTAAATAAATCATTGTTCATTTTACATTCGTGAGCCAGTCTGTTTTTCTGCACGTGGGTTCAAACATTAAGCAGCAGATCATGACAGTCTGAGGCGGCGGCGGTTCGTCGTTGTTCACTTTGTATTTTAAAAGCTCGAACAGGCCACAGTTCTGAAGCGACCCGCTGAAGAGACGCGTTTCTGGAGTTGCTGTGCAATCGGAACAAATTTAATTTTTTATGACGTGACTGTTTCATCCAGGCTTCACACTTGATCTTTCCTCTTTCTGGTTACTCTGGTGCAGCATTGTATTTGTGGAACAAACAAAGTGAATTTTTTTTTATTAATCCCATCATGCTGGTGTCGATACGATCCAACATCACGTGCTGGTGTGAACTCTCGGTCATTCAGGACAAATTGAAAACAAAAAGACGAAACAACTGGACTTGGTTCTGTAGCTGCTGACTCGAGTTCCTACACAAAGTTGGAATCAACATTATTAATACAGTACCGGTACTCGGATCGATCCACATCCTCTAACCCGCTGACGTAACAGATGAAATGTGACGTGACCGTTCAGACTGGTCGCTTTGAAAAACAGCAGAGCTGGATGGAAAAAAAACTATTTGTCACGTTCAGACTACCAAAACTTTTAATGTGGGTGAGAAAATAAAACCGATTTGAGTCCCTTTTACTTGCAGTGTGAACAGATCCTAAATTGCCCCATCACGTTCAGTCAGCTCCTCTGATCCAGGCTCATGTTACTGTGTTCATTCGTCCTCATCTGCTCACAGACTCATGTTCGTGCTGCTGTTGTCTGGCACATTGTTTTGTACTATTAGTGCTTAGTATATTCTTAGTTTAGCATATTTCTTGGTTCATATCTTAGATCTTACTAATGTTTTACTTTACAATTTGTATTTTTGTTGGATGTAACTGGGACCCTGTGTACATAGTTTGTCCCATCACATGTACCACATGTGATGTGAATGACAATAAAGACACCTTGACCTTGACCATGATCATTTAGCAGCTAAATGATTTTTTAGTTTATTAACTTTGTATTTACTACAGACAATTTTTCCTCATTTGATGGAAAAAATAAAATTAGAGGCCAGACTGAAATGGTTTGGACATGTCCAGAGGAGAGACTGTGGTTTGGATATGTCCAGAGGAGGGACAGTGGTTTGGACATGTCCAGAGGATGGACTGTGGTTTGGACATGTCCAGAGGAGGGACAGTGGTTTGGACATGTCCAGAGGAGGGACAGTGGTTTGGATATGTCCAGAGGAGGGACAGTGGTTTGGATATGTCCAGAGGAGGGACAGTGGTTTGGATATGTCCAGAGGAGGGACAGTGGTTTGGACATGTCCAGAGGAGAGACAGTGGTTTGGACATGTCCAGAGGAGAGACAGTGGTTTGGACATGTCCAGAGGAGAGACAGTGGTTTGGACATGTCCAGAGGAGAGACAGTGGTTTGGACATGTCCAGAGGAGAGACAGTGGTTTGGACATGTCCAGAGGAGAGACAGTGGTTTGGACATGTCCAGAGGAGAGACAGTGGTTTGGACATGTCCAGAGGAGAGACAGTGGTTTGGACATGTCCAGAGGAGAGACAGTGGTTTGGACATGTCCAGAGGAGAGACAGTGGTTTGGACATGTCCAGAGGAGAGACAGTGGTTTGGACATGTCCAGAGGAGAGACAGTGGTTTGGACATGTCCAGAGGAGAGACAGTGGTTTGGACATGTCCAGAGGAGAGACAGTGGTTTGGACATGTCCAGAGGAGAGACAGTGGTTTGGACATGTCCAGAGGAGAGACAGTGGTTTGGACATGTCCAGAGGAGAGACAGTGGTTTGGACATGTCCAGAGGAGAGACAGTGGTTTGGACATGTCCAGAGGAGGGACAGTGGTTTGGACATGTCCAGAGGAGGGACAGTGGTTTGGACATGTCCAGAGGAGGGACAGTGGTTTGGACATGTCCAGAGGAGAGACAGTGGTTTGGACATGTCCAGAGGAGGGACAGTGGTTTGGACATGTCCAGAGGAGAGACAGTGGTTTGGACATGTCCAGAGGAGGGACAGTGGTTTGGACATGTCCAGAGGAGGGACAGTGGTTTGGACATGTCCAGAGGAGGGACAGTGGTTTGGACATGTCCAGAGGAGGGACAGTGGTTTGGACATGTCCAGAGGAGGGACAGTGGTTTGGACATGTCCAGAGGAGGGACAGTGGTTTGGACATGTCCAGAGGAGAGACAGTGGTTTGGACATGTCCAGAGGAGGGACAGTGGTTTGGACATGTCCAGAGGAGAGACAGTGGTTTGGACATGTCCAGAGGAGAGACAGTGGTTTGGACATGTCCAGAGGAGGGACAGTGGTTTGGACATGTCCAGAGGAGGGACAGTGGTTTGGACATGTCCAGAGGAGAGACAGTGGTTTGGACATGTCCAGAGGAGAGACAGTGGTTTGGACATGTCCAGAGGAGAGACAGTGGTTTGGACATGTCCAGAGGAGAGACAGTGGTTTGGACATGTCCAGAGGAGAGGACAGTGGTTTGGACATGTCCAGAGGAGGACAGTGGTTTGGACATGTCCAGAGGAGGGACAGTGGTTTGGACATGTCCAGAGGAGAGACAGTGGTTTGGACATGTCCAGAGGAGAGACAGTGGTTTGGACATGTCCAGAGGAGAGACAGTGGTTTGGACATGTCCAGAGGAGAGACAGTGGTTTGGACATGTCCAGAGGAGAGACAGTGGTTTGGACATGTCCAGAGGAGAGACAGTGGTTTGGACATGTCCAGAGGAGAGACAGTGGTTTGGACATGTCCAGAGGAGAGACAGTGGTTTGGACATGTCCAGAGGAGAGACAGTGGTTTGGACATGTCCAGAGGAGAGACAGTGGTTTGGACATGTCCAGAGGAGAGACAGTGGTTTGGACATGTCCAGAGGAGAGACAGTGGTTTGGACATGTCCAGAGGAGAGACAGTGGTTTGGACATGTCCAGAGGAGAGACAGTGGTTTGGACATGTCCAGAGGAGAGACAGTGGTTTGGACATGTCCAGAGGAGAGACAGTGGTTTGGACATGTCCAGAGGAGAGACAGTGGTTTGGACATGTCCAGAGGAGAGACAGTGGTTTGGACATGTCCAGAGGAGAGACAGTGGTTTGGACATGTCCAGAGGAGAGACAGTGGTTTGGACATGTCCAGAGGAGAGACAGTGGTTTGGACATGTCCAGAGGAGAGACAGTGGTTTGGACATGTCCAGAGGAGAGACAGTGGTTTGGACATGTCCAGAGGAGAGACAGTGGTTTGGACATGTCCAGAGGAGAGACAGTGGTTTGGACATGTCCAGAGGAGAGACAGTGGTTTGGACATGTCCAGAGGAGAGACAGTGGTTTGGACATGTCCAGAGGAGAGACAGTGGTTTGGACATGTCCAGAGGAGGGACAGTGGTTTGGACATGTCCAGAGGAGGACAGTGGTTTGGACATGTCCAGAGGAGAGACAGTGGTTTGGACATGTCCAGAGGAGAGACAGTGGTTTGGACATGTCCAGAGGAGGGACAGTGGTTTGGACATGTCCAGAGGAGGGACAGTGGTTTGGACATGTCCAGAGGAGGGACAGTGGTTTGGACATGTCCAGAGGAGGGACAGTGGTTTGGACATGTCCAGAGGAGAGACAGTGGTTTGGACATGTCCAGAGGAGAGACAGTGGTTTGGACATGTCCAGAGGAGGGACAGTGGTTTGGACATGTCCAGAGGAGAGACAGTGGTTTGGACATGTCCAGAGGAGAGACAGTGGTTTGGACATGTCCAGAGGAGAGACAGTGGTTTGGACATGTCCAGAGGAGAGACAGTGGTTTGGACATGTCCAGAGGAGAGACAGTGGTTTGGACATGTCCAGAGGAGGGACAGTGGTTTGGACATGTCCAGAGGAGAGACAGTGGTTTGGACATGTCCAGAGGAGAGACAGTGGTTTGGACATGTCCAGAGGAGAGACAGTGGTTTGGACATGTCCAGAGGAGAGACAGTGGTTTGGACATGTCCAGAGGAGAGACAGTGGTTTGGACATGTCCAGAGGAGAGACAGTGGTTTGGACATGTCCAGAGGAGAGACAGTGGTTTGGACATGTCCAGAGGAGAGACAGTGGTTTGGACATGTCCAGAGGAGAGACAGTGGTTTGGACATGTCCAGAGGAGAGACAGTGGTTTGGACATGTCCAGAGGAGAGACAGTGGTTTGGACATGTCCAGAGGAGAGACAGTGGTTTGGACATGTCCAGAGGAGAGACAGTGGTTTGGACATGTCCAGAGGAGAGACAGTGGTTTGGACATGTCCAGAGGAGAGACAGTGGTTTGGACATGTCCAGAGGAGAGACAGTGGTTTGGACATGTCCAGAGGAGAGACAGTGGTTTGGACATGTCCAGATGAGAGACAGTTGTTTGGACATGTCCAGAGGAGCAAGAGTGGTTTGAACATGTCCAGAGGAGGGACATTGTTTTGGACATGCCCAGAGGAGGGACAGTGGGTATAAGGATGTTTGAAATGCAGCTGTCAGGAAAAAGACACATAGATCTGTGGATGCAGTTAAAGACATGGAGGTAGTTGGACTGAGGACAGAGGATGCAGAGATGGAGGAGGAGGACACTGTGGACACCCATGAAGAGGAAACTGTGGGAGTTCTGCTCTGCCAGCTCCTGCACCATCAGCAGCACACGAGGATCATCAGCTTGATGAGCATGAGGAGCATTAAAGATGGCAGATGACATTCAGCCATGCAGCGCTGGAGCATGACCTGCCAATGGTAGATCTGTTCTCGTCTTTTACTCGTGTCCTAAACTTCATATAACAACTTTGTATTCGCTCCGTGTCTCCAGCAATTAACCCCTGATGTCCTTGTCGTCCCTGTATTCTTCTCGGTGGACCTCAAGCTCCTCAACTGTCTCCACACCTTCCTACCACTTGCTTGTGTTTTTTCCCCCCATTTATAGATGGCCTCCCNCGGCTGCAGAGAGGTTAATATCCTGAAGGATGGAGTGAATAACGCCACGGAGATTAAGAAAAGAGAGAAAAGAAGAAGAAGAAAATGGGTAAAAATCAAAATTCATGCTCAGTTATCCAGGTAAAAAAGACAACAAAGCTCCGTCAAGTCATCTGAATGGTTTCTTTTTTTAGACATTTCATCCTTCATCCAAAGGACTTCTTCAATCTGAGGAGCCACAAACAAACTCACAAAACAAACTTTGCTCTTATCACCAGCAAATTGGTTGGTCCACTATGTGGATGTGCTGCTTGTGGGACTCAGTTTGTTTTATGGCTCCTCAGACTGATGAAATCCTTTGGATGCAGGTCTCTCTTGTAAATGAGTCCCCGAGGCTCAATGGGACTAACCTGTATACAGTATATAAAGGTTGAATGAATGGATGAAGGACGAAACGTCTCCAAAAAAAAAAAGGTAAAAAATTTATTACGGTGGTTGAGGTGGTGAATGTCAAGAAAAAAAAAGTAAATTTAACATCTCGTTTTGCAAATCCAGCAAATAGAGCAACGAATGATATAATCAAAAAAACTTTCAATACAAAAACAACTGGACTTTATTTGTAACAGAAGACGTTTTGCTGTTCAAAGCTCCTCGGATGAACAGCGAAACGTCTTCTGTTACAAATAAAGTCCAGTTGTTTTTGTATTGAAAGTTTTTTTATTTTTTTTTCATGTCCTGGATGACTGAGAATCTTCACCAGCAAAGAATGATGGAATCTCAAAGATTCAAGGTTAAATGTTGTGATGCTGAATGGATCAATTCTGCTTCAAATGCAGAATTGACTGTGTTTCTGTTTGTCGCTCAAAATTTAAACTTCACAAACTACTATTTTGATTTGCTAAGGAATAAAGTTCTTTAAATGTGAAGGAAAACACCCACAGACTGTTTCCTTTCTGAATTTTGAATACGTTTTTCAATTTTTATTTTGTGAGGTTTAGCTGAGTCGTTACAAGTAGTCAGTATCTTACTTGCAGCGAGCGGCTGTCAGAGTAATCCAAGTTTGGAGAAATTCTCACGAGAGAGTCGAGCTGATCGCTCCTCAGGATAACATGAATTTAAACAGAGAACTCTGCTATCTGCTGCAGGTAAGATACTAACTACTCATAGCAACTTCATAAAAAAAATTGAGGCAAAAGGTAACTTGAACCATGAAATTCTCATAAACTTACATAAACTTAAAACAGAAACAAAACAGGAAGGAAAAAAAACAATTCTTATTTAAAATAAAATCTAAATCAAAGTCACGGTGCAGCAATCCGACATACGTGCACGCACCTCTAAATGTCCAGCATGCTAGTTATTTCCACGCAGCCTCTCTCAAACGTTTCATGCAAACACTCGTGCACGCTGCGGCAGCGTGACGGCGCTGACCTGGTGTTATCGGAGTCGATGGCGTGAAACAGCTTCTCCAGCTCCTCTTCGTTCAGCGTGCCGTCAGAGAAGAACGCCTGGAACTCGTCCAGAGACAGCTTCCCATCATCTGCCAGAGAAAAAACACAAACAAACAAAAATAAACAAACGTGTCCATTTCAAACCATCTGGAGGAGGCGGCTCCCGGCATGAGTGGGAGATTGGTCTCTGAATAAAAACCTTGTTTCCATATCTGTTTATAACGAGGGCTCCTTGTAAATGAAAAATAAAATCCAAGGACGTTTTAAAAACAATGTCCTGCTACTTTCTGCAGATTAACGTTAATAATTACTGTATTTGTTTTAACAAAGTGTTTACAGAAGAAAACAGCAGCGGCAGCTAAAAGCACTTCCTGTTTTCTCTGTCCTGACAAGCAGCTCGAATCGATTCCTTTAGGTGAACCGATGAAGATCGGCAGAAATCGATCCCTCCGCTCTGCTGACCTGAAGATGTTCATCTTCACAGTGTTAACCGTCAAGCTTCATCACATCTGTAACTAAAACACAGATGTGCTCAACTTCATTCATCTCCGTTTGAAACTACAGGAGTTTCTCTCCTCTCATGTGTACCCCAGTCGGTTCCAGCTGCAGTGGAATCGATCTGACACGCTCCTCGGACCATCTGTGTAGTAATCTGTGATCAGGTTTCAGACTTAAAAGGATGCACCAATAACCAGACCCAACAGGGAACTCTTATGTAACATCTGCTGACTATACGATTTCCCTCTAACCCCCCCACCACCCGCCAATGTAAGATGTGGCGCAACTTCAGCTAAATCTGATATTGTGTGTCAGTATGTGAACTGTCAGGGATGAGAAAAGGCAGCTGTCACTCACAAGGACAGATGTTTCTGCAGCAACGTTCTGACACGGGTTAACCTAACTCGGGTTTAAAAGTGGCTTTCAAGAAAAAAAAACTGTCAGTTTTGCAAAGTTATGCCATATCCATCCATCCATCCATCCATCCATCCATCCATCCAACCATCCGCTTTGACCCGGTCCAGTCTCAGGCCTCATGATCCAGACTACTCTCTCCACAGCCACCTCTTCCAGCTCTTCTGGAGAACTCAAAGGTGTTCCCAGACCAGCTGAGAGAGAGAGAGTCTCTCCAGCATGTCCTGGGTCGTCCCCGGGGTCTCCTTCCAGTTGGACATGTCCAGAACACCTCCCTATGGAGGCGTCTAGTGAGTATCCCGATCAGATGTCTGAACCACCTCAACTGTCTCCCATCAACGTGGAGGAGCAGCGGTTCTACTCAGAGTCTCTCCTGGAGAATTAAACTTCTCACCCCATCTCTAAGGGAGAGTCCAGCTAGCCTGCGGAGGAAAGTCATTTAGACCTCCTTGATCCACGATCTTGTTCTTTCAGTCTCTACACAGAGTTTGTGACCTCAGGTGAGGGTAGGAACATAGACTGCTGGTTAACGGAGAGCTTCTTCTTGCAGCTCAGGTCCCACTTCACCACAATGGACTGGCACAGAGTACACAATACTGCAGAAGCTGCACTGATCCATCTGTTGCTCTGTTTTTCCCCTCACTGTGAACAAACCCCAGAGATATGGAGATAAAATAAAGACTAAAAGGGCGTGAACAAATACAGAAGGGGCGTGAACAAATACAGATCTCACGAGAGCAATTTGTTCACGCCCTTTTAGTCTTTATTTTATCTCCATACAGAGATAACTGAACTCCACTTGAGGCTGAACCTCACCCCCAACCCAGAGAGGAAGGTCTACCCTCGGACTGAGGACCATTTCAATATAAAAACATAAAAGAAGCTTCTGGTCTCCCAGAAATTTAACCTTAAACCAAGATTGTGAGAAAAGTGGCAAATTCTCTGTTGCAGCTTTACTGAACTGTATTTGCAACCAAGCAACCAGCGAGCCGTGTAGCTTATTTTGCACAATCAGATTTTTTAAACTATTCTAGGCAGGGTGCATTTTGTTTCCCCCTTTGGCAGCTGCTCCTACATTTAGGATTTAACCTAACAGATTACACTTGAGAAATTACTTTGTAAAACAGGCAGATATAAACAGCTTTTATAATAAATAGCAGCATGCTTTTTAGACCTGGGGCATGTTTTCTGTCTGAGGAAAACTTCCTTAGATAGAGAACTTCTTTGGCTTTTCTGTGTATGAAAAATAATGAAATCACGATTTAGTTGTGATTTGGTGCTATATAAATAAACTGAATTGAATTGAAGACTCCTGTGAGGCTGTCAAAGTACAGCAGTTAAAGATGGCTGCAACTACTCTACAATGGCGAGACAATTTGTTGCACAATCTTTTGGGGACATGTTCAAAATTTCAGTGACGAGCCTCTGCACGAACCTATCAAGGAAATCAAAAAAGGCGTTCAATACAAGATCAACTGGACTTTATTTGTTACAGAAGACGTTTCGACCTCTATCCAGAGGGCTTTATCAATTCTATGAACAGACTGTGTGCGCGTGGAGTTATAACAGTCTTAGGAGTCACGCACCAACCTATGTAAATTGCAAGCTGAGGTAACACATACATACATGTAAATTGACAAATCACACCTTTTATACACCGGTTGAAAGGCCGAGTGTATTACGGTATAATCTCAGTTTATAAACTGTCACACCGATAACGTCTGATTAGCTCAAAATAATTCAATAAAACTTCACACGTCACGGAGTGTCACGTACACTTTTCTTCACCTAGTCTTCAAGGTCAAGGTCACAAATCAAGGTGACACATAAAAGTTACACAAGGTTTTTGTCTGTGCCGTTACCACAGATTGCTGTATGATAGTTTGTCAACGGGTATATAATGTGCTGTATGTGGTATGTCTCATAAGTTACAGCAAATACACAACGAGTTATTTTTAAATTTAATTTAACTTTGGGTCTCAAGACCTCAAGGTTGATGCTTCATGACCCAAAGTGGCATCCTGACCCCCAAGTGTTGTGTGAAACGAATTACAACAAGCAGCACCTGAAGAGCTGCTCATACTGCAAGTCCCTTCAACAATAAATACATTAAAATATGTTCATGGCTTTATTTCTTTGGTTTAGAGGTTAACAGAAGAGCAGTGGTGGGCAAATGAACGCTAGGTAGCGCTAAAGCGCTAATCCGCTTACAGTGGACCTAAACTTTTTGTCAGCGTTTTTGTGAATTGACTAACTTTTATAATTCATAAGCGGATTTGTGCTATTTTTATTTAAAATGCAGTACCGCTAATAACTAATTATCTATCAGTAAAAACCAATAAACTTATTTACAAGCTCTTATGCTGCTTGTTTTACCTTTTTCCCCACCGTAAACAGCAGAAAGGAGGAAGGGTGTGAGGGGAAGGGGGGCAGAGCTGAGAACAGACCATGTAGGTAAATGCCTGGGGGTCCCATTTCAGCAGTGGCCCCGGCCCCGCCTCGCCCCGTGCAGTCACCTACATAACTAACATTGATCCTGCTTGTTAATGTACATTTAACATAAAAATAATTATAGTTACGATGAAAACGATCATTAAATACGCAATAAAAAAACGGTCGATTTCTTTATCCCCCTACTAAAAATGGACTATTCCATCTTGACATCTTCCGGGTCAGACGTGAACTCGAGGGCTAGTTCTGTGGCTAGCTGGTTGTGCTGGGTACTTGGATAAATCCGCAGACAACCCCGCTGTTTCAAGCCAAATTAACGCGGCCGGAGGAGTTTATTGAGGGTTTTGTGTCGACCATTTGACGGTGAGTCGTTATTTTTATGTATTTTAGTTACTTTTCATTAAATCTGTTGACTACCTATAGACGCTAACGCTGTGTCTGCCTGTTGGTTGTGCTGGGTTACTAATGGATAAATCCGTAGAGAACCCCGCTGTTTCAAGCCAAATTAACGTGGCCGGATGATTTTATTGTGTCTTTTGTGTCGACCATTCGACGGCGAGTCGTTAGTTTCATGTATTTGGGTTACTTTATGTATAAATGCGGTGGCGACACACCCGTGTATTTGAGATTTAAACGTGGTTTTAGGGATTAAAAGATCATTCTATTTTTTGTTAATTTCGTGGCCGAATAGAATATATGTACGTAAAGTATTAAATAAATCCTTTGATTTTTGTAATTTCATCCTTTTAGGATCATTTTTGTTACTTTTCAGTTGGCAGTGTAGTGCAAATATTGATAACGCTGCCGGCTATATATAAATATATATATATATAATATAGAAATATATAAATAGCGGATTAGATTAGCTTCCCCTAATTTTCATAAGACATTTGTGCTTTTGAAATTGTGGACCTAAAAAAATTAATAAGCGTTTTAGAAATTGTGGAACTAATTTTTTAATTAGCGGTGCCCAGCTTTGAGAGAAGAGTCATTCAAGGTCCTTTTATGCTTCTTTGAAGATACAGTACTACAAAGGTGTCCTGTGCATCCAAAAGCTGCACTTTGTATCTGTTGAAAAGTTCAATTGACTAAACAAAAAAAGATCCATCCATCCATCCATCCTCTTTACCCGCTTCTTCCTTTCTGGGTTGCGGGGGTCACTGGTGCTCATATCCAGTAGTCACTGTGTGAGAGGTGGGACACCCTGGACATGTCAGTCCATCACAGGGACATAGAGAAAAACAATTGTTCACTCTCTCTCTCTCATACACCTAGGGACAATTTAGAGTTACCAATCAGTCTAACATGCATGTTTTTGATCTGTGGGAGGAAACCGGAGTCGTCGTCTTTTGGCTGCTCCCTTCTTCAGGGGTCACCACAGTGAACTAACTCGCACAAAGATTTGTCAACTGATTTCACGCTGGATGCCCTTCCTGACACAGCCACAGACCACCAAGCTACCTCAGCCCTCTGTGTGGAGCAGAGAGCTGACATTTAGGGCGCATGGGGGAGCAGATGGTGGGGGTAAGGGACTTACCATATTTTCCGGTCTATAAGTCGCACCTTTTTGCCGAATTTGCATGCCCTGCGACTTATAGAGAGGTGAGACTTGTTTATGGATTTTTTACCATATTTTTAGGCCAATTTTTGGCTCAGATATGACCGTTTTTCATTTTGGCAAAAAATGGTGCAGTAAATAGCTCATAAACCACACGGCAGATTTTCTTTAAACTTACAGAAAGTAATTACTGTACTTGGTGGTCATTTACAAACTGTTCGCTGTTGGAGTTATCTGAGATAAAATTTGATGTTTTATAAACGTAAATGTGTCGCCGTAAGCTTCCGTTGTTTTTCAGGGTACTTTTTGGCAAATAGCTCATAAATCACACGGCAGATTTTCTTTAAACTTACAGAAAGTAATTACTTGGTGGTCATTTACAAACTATTAGCTGTTGGAGTTGTTTGAGCTAAAATTTAGATTTATTTATAACTTATTTTCGCAGCGCGCGCGCAACCGTTTGGAAGACGTCAAAGTCAAAAAATTTAATCCAGCAGATTTGACCATTACGTGAATTTATTAAAGGAGCTGTATGTAACTTTTCTAACAATATATTTTTAACATATTTCTGTCGTGGTGAAGAGAGAGCTGAGTCAAAAGGCAAAGCTCTCAATTTACCGATCGATCTACGTTCCCACCCTCATCTATGGTCATGAGCTCTGGGTTGTGACCGAAAGAACGAGATCTCGGATACAAGCGGCTGAAATGAGTTTTCTCCGCAGGGTGTCTGGACTCTCCCTTAGAGATAGGGTGAGAAGCTCAGTCATCCGGGAGGGACTCGGAGTAGAGCCGCTGCTTCTCCACATCGAGAGGAGCCAGTTGAGGTGGCTCGGGCATCTGGTTAGGATGCCTCCTGGACGCCTCCCTGGTGAGGTGTTCCGGGCATGTCCCACCGGGAGGAGACCCAGAGGAAGACCCAGGACACGCTGGAGGGACTATGTTTCTCGGCTGGCCTGGGAACGCCTTGGGATTCCCCCAGAGGAGCTGCTCCAAGTGGCTGGGGAGAGGGAAGTCTGGGCCTCCCTACTTAGGCTGCTACCCCCGCGACCCGACCCCGGATAAGCGGAAGAAAATGGATGGATGGATGGATGGATGGATATTTCTTCACTCTGTCACTACCTCCTGACATACTGATTTTAGACAAGTAATCTCTGAAAAAAACTATTGTCCCCTTGCTTCTCTAAAAGCATTTCTAAAAAGCCACAGTGACACGCCGTTAACCAGCCAATAAAAACAGAGTTTGTAACCAGCCAATAAAAACAGAGCTTGAATTTGAATCAGCCAATAAAAACAGAGCTTGAATTTGAATTTCAGCAGAGCAAGGGTAACAGAGCCATATATGGCTCTGAGGGGGAGGGACCAGAAACGTGTCTCTGTTCAAAATTTTCCTAAGTTCCAGCGTGTTCCAGAAATTACATATACTGAACCTTTAAAGCTGCTATATGTAACTTTTCTAACAATATATTTTTAACATATTTCTTCACTCTGTCACTAGACTGATGTTAGAGAGGTAATCTCTGAAAAAAACTAAAAAAAATATTGTCCCCTTGCTTCTCCAGGTGGTAAATAGGCATTTCTAAAAAGAAAAAGTGACCCGCCATTAACCAGCCAATAAAAACAGAGTTTGTAACCAGCCAATAAAAACAGAGCTTGAATTTGAATCAGCCAATAAAAACAGAGCTTGAATTTGAATTTCAGCAGACCATGGGAGAGCAGAGCCATATATGGCTCTGAGGGGGAGGGATCAGAATGCTTTGCCTGTTGAAATTTTTTCTAAGTGCTGCAGTTCTACAGAAACTGCAGACTGAACCTTTAAGGAACGGTTAAGCAAGACACATGTTTGCTATAATTTTCAGCAGACAAATAATTTGTTTATACCGTGTTAATCTTGTTAAAAGTCCTTCCGTGCATGCTTCTGTGGCCGCCATTTTCAGCAGTGCAAATGACGCGCTGACGCGTCGCGTAGCGGTGACACATAATAGATGCGACTTATAGAGAGGTGCGACTTGTTTATGGATTTTTCCAATGTCTTGCCAATAATTGGACAAAGCGACTTATGGAAAGGTGCGACTTATCAGGCAGGAAATACTGTACTCACGGGCCAGAGGGGGCAAATGATGGTGGAGACAGGTGTGGGTGTTTTAACTTTCCCATCAACATTTTGATGTCAGTCCGGAGTGTTGAACCAGTGACCTTCCGATCACAGGCCCACCTTCTCTAACCTCTGCACCACCACTCGGAAACAGGAGTACCCAGAGAAAATCCACACATGCACAGAGAAAACATGCAAACTCCACCAAGAAAGGCCCCCCCGACCGAGATTTGATCCGGCGACCTTTCTCGCCAAGAGACAACAGCTCTACCAACTGCGCCACCGTGCCGTGTGATGACACGTCAAATTACAGTATTATGGTTTCCAAACAATGTAAGAAGATTTTCCAAGTACCGTAAACTTGATTATAGTTTTGTTACTATGTGAAGCTGTGCAGCAGTTTCTTCTGCTCGTCTCTTTTCTGTGGCGGCCTGCGACGCCGTCGGCCCGTCTCTCCACATGATGCAGAGCTACATATGAAATATTAATCCTGCTGCTCTCAGAGTGTGTCCGTCCTTCAGTGTGGCAGACTGGGTGCAGCCGCTTCAGTTCTGGGAGCGTTGCAGAGATCTGGGAACCCACTGGAGCAGCAGCGCCGCAGCTTCAGAGTGGAATTTAAATGCGCTGCTCTCGTTTCCCCGTCGCAGAGAAACACGTGTCCTTCCCTGTAAGAACATCAAACTTTCATCCTTTTATCATTCTCTGCCTGCCGCACACTTCCTGTTAGTGTCTTCTGTGATTTGGAAGAACACTTCAGAGCTGACCTTACTGGCGCTCTGCCTTTCGACCAGCATTCGTACCAGAAGGATTCACGTAGTACTCAAAAGTCAAAAAGCTTTTGGGAGCTCTTTTTTTGTTTAAAGCTCTCAGCCTCTCCCCTTCTCTTTTTATATGTTACTCTCCATTACGCTCAGCATCTTTTATCCCGCTTCTCTTCGAGCAGCTGGTTAAAGAAATACACAAAGGAAGCTTCTTCTGTTAGTTTTTTTCAGAGCAGCTAAAGTCACTACAACACATCAAACTAGTTTCTCAGGTTTTTTTTTCATGACACAACCTTTCTACAAAAAGAAAGTGTAACTCCTGAGAGGGCACTTCTCAGATTTAAAGCATCGCTCCCACTTTGTTTTCCCAAAACAATCTTTTTAGTTCACAAAAGTGAAGCACGGTGTTAACAGGGATGTGCCGGTCCAAATATGTGACAAAGTGGACAATTTCAGGCCCAGAATCCAGCGAGGGCGAGTGGAGGGCAGGGTTTCCCTCCCAATGTACAAAGTGTATCAGGGTCTTTACACACAGTTCCCTTTTAAACTACTTTTTTTTATTTTTTTATTAATACCTGATGGATACTTTAGTTTTCTGAAGCATTTTTTTTTTTAATATTTCAGAGTGATAAAGCCATTTGGCATGTACAGTATTAGGTTGTTACGTCTGTCGCATTGGGGGTCGTAGGTTAGCTCAGAGGTGAGTCTATGACATCACTGTTTTCTAACTGTTGAGTTTTGGCCATCCACATGGAAATGCAGGGATGGCAGTTCAAGATTTTCTCAGCCTGGAGCCATTTTTAGACAAGTGGTACGCTGATGATTTGAATAATAAATGTAGTTTTGGAGAGGAGTGTTTTTTCTGCACAGAGAATGCAAGTAAACTCAAATGTTTTTGGTGCAAGATGCACAGGTGGGGAGGAGTTACGCTGTGGTGAACAACAGACAGTTTTTGGTTTGTTTATTATTTGTTTGTCCGCAGCGGCAAAGTGACTGTTCATGGAGAGGGGATGGAACCACTGACATAATGCCGCCTGTCAATCAATCCAGCAGCTAGCCACAGCCAAAGTGGTTCAAGACACCAATGTTCATGCTCAATCATCCAGGTAAAAATAAAAATAAAATCCAATAATGGTCAGTCAGGTCATCTGGACAGTTTATATTATTTTTTTGTTGAGAGACATTTCACTCTCTATCCGAAGGGCTTCATTGGTTTGAGCAGTCACGAGTAAACAGTTTTTCCCACCAAGCAGTACACTTCTTTAGTGGACCAACCCAAAACAACACCAAAAAAGAAACCATCCAGCTACATACACACATATATCAATCAATCAATCAAAACTTTATTTCAGACACAAAAAAGGTCCATAAAAATACACGTAAAAAAATCCATAAAAAACAAATAAAATCCATAAAAAAACAAATAAAATAAAGTAATAAAAGACAAATGATTCACTGAGTCACAAATAAATGATGGCACCAATGATTCCACAATCCTGAATAAAATCTCACTTCACTAAAAGCAGGATTTACTAGATTTGCAATTATATTATTGCATGACACAGACAATCTACACATGCATTTATACATAAGATTCCTGAGCACAGCAGCACATGTGGGAACAGCATTATGTACAAACATATGGCTAGCACTGCTCCATCTAGGCACTTTGAGGAGCAGCCTCATGCCATCATTGTATGCCACATAAAGTTTATGCAGGCTACTTTTTTTGTATCTTCGCCACAGATGAGCAGTGTATAGCGAGGTACAAAAAGCTTTAAAAAGAGCTATTTTCACAGAGGATGAACACATACCAAACTTTCTGATCAGAGTATTAGCTTGTGCATATATCATACGATACTGCCTACAGATGTCACGATCATCAGAGAGGTCATCAGATATGCAATGTCCCAAATATTTGATTTCATTGCATATATTGAGGACAGCACCAGATAGAGAGAAGTCAGGGGTTATCAGATGTTTATCGGCCCTACTTCTAACAATCATAACTTTGCTTTTCTTAGCGTTATACTTGATGTCAAAGTCATAACCATATTGGGAACAGACCCTTAGTAATTGTTGAAAGCCAGCACTATAATAATAATGTAATAATAATGTCATATTTTTGTCATCTGTGCATGTTTCCATACAAGACGAAATTTGACTCTGCATTTAACCCAATCACCACCAGGTGGCAACGGGCAGCTATAGAAAGCGCGCCGGGGAGCAGTTGGGATGAGATGTGCTGCTCAAACACACCACAAGTTATGCCGTGACTGCGGTTCGAACCTGGGTCCTCCGGGTTCCAAGTCCAGTTCCCTTGCCACTACACCATCTTGGCCCCTCTATACTGTATTGGCACAAGACTACCAAATCATCTGCATACATTATGTGATTAATTATGCGATCACCAACTACACAGCCTGTTTTACAACAATTCAAGTGCTTTGATAGTTCATCCATGTAGATGTTAAAAAGGTAAGGGGACAGTATACTTCCCTGCCTTACTCCGTTACCAACATGAAATGAATCAGACATTGTGTTACCCCATTTGACATACATTGATTGATGACCATACCAGTAGACAAGAATTCTGATCAGATATTTGGGTATACCTCTGCGTTCTAATTTGCAAAATAGTTTTTCATGATTCACACGATAAAATGTTTTAGAGGCATCAATAAAACACAAATACTGTAGTGCTGTGAAAATTATACAAGTCTAAAATCTCCTTTAGTGCAAAAACACACATGTCTGTGCCATGTTTAGGTTTAAAACCAAACTGATTATCAGAGGTCAAGACAAACTCTTCCAGCCTATTTAATAGGATTCCTTCTAAAACTTTCGACAAACTACTAGATAGAGCTATGGGTCGGTAATTTTCCAGAGAGCTAATCTTACCCGCTTTGTCTTTAATAATGGGTACAAGTATGACAGATAACATTGAATCAGGTAACAGGCCGTGTACTAGAAAGCCAGTGAAACACATAGAAAGTAAAGGACAAAGTTTGTTACTTGCATTTTTCAGATGTTCAGTGGAAATGTTATCCATCCCACAAGCCTTGTTGTCTTTCAGTGTCACTATTGCATGATATATTTCTTGTGGGGATACAGTTACATTCTCATTACTGTGAATGCCTCCCACAGCAAAAGTGTCACTTTTGACACAATTAAAGCTTCAGTATGTAGCTTTTTTTATGAACATATTTCTTCACTCTGTCACTACCTCCTGACAGACTGATGTTAGCCAGGTAATCTCTGAAAAAAAATAAAAAAAAATATTGTCCCCTTGCTTCTCCAGGTGGTAAATAAGCATTTCTAAAAAGAAAAGGTGACCCGCCATTTTCCAGCCAATAAAAACAGAGTTTGTAACCAGCCAATAAAAACAGAGCTTGAATTTGAATCAGCCAATAAAAACAGAGCTTGAATTTGAAATTCAACAGACCACAAGGGGGCAGAGCCACATATGGCTCTGAGGGGGAGGGATCAGAATGCTTTGCCTGTTGAAAATATTTCTAAGTGCTGCAGTTCTACAGAAACTGCATACTGAACCTTTAAACAGTGCACTATAGTGCTCCCGCCATAACTGAGTAATTTCTTTCACATCACTAACATCATCAATAGTAGTAGGTAGTGACGTTTTGCAGTTATTTAATTTTTTTGATTTCTTTCCAAAAGTCCTTAGTATTATTATTTCCCAACTTTCTAGCAAGAGAGTCAGATCTCATAGTATTTTCATTTTTACATATACATATGGTCGTGGCAATCTTGGATTTTGATGTGGCAACCCACTTTTCCAATTGTGATCGTTTTTATGCCCAGATTCAACAACATACCAAAAAGGAAGTTGGCATGTCTGCATGCTATCCAGCTCAAAAATTGAACTGGATTGAAGGAAGGTATTTCCAAGTCTCTTCTTCATTTTGTGACAGAGGACAAAAAGTACCATGTAGGAGCTCTGTGTGGATTTTTTTTATTTTTTGGGGATCCAAGATTGAAACAATAAAAAATTGTTTGTATATTCACAGCAATGGTTCCAGTGTTTAAGGTCTGCCAAATGTGTTCGACACTAACCTGCCTCTCTGTCACAGAGATGAACGGCGCTGAGAGAACCAGTGTTTAATGCAGCAATGACCCATTTTTCCTGCAGCCCAGTTAGACCCACTTAGGGACCCTGACTACACACTGCTCAAACAAAGCAGACGGCATGCTAACCCCATTTCCAAAGAGCATAAAATAATCCTAAACTACACATCGAACAGAACCTGCCTGACTCTTGTCCTCTATTCCACCTCTTTGGTGCTTTTTGAACACATCAGCTACTCATGTGTGTAATAATGTGTCACATCCTGCTTCTGTTTGTGATCTCCTAATATGACCTGATGCTGAGCAGCATCCATGGATAAATTCAGCTTCAGAGTCCTGGTTCATCACTATAAATAATGTACAACTCAAGCAAGCACTCTGCTCAGAAATCATACAAATCACCCACAGAGAGGCGGTGAGGCAACAGCATCCGGTCTCCGCCGAGCACCGACACGCTGCAGACCAGCACCATTTACTGAAATTATCTTATATTCTGCAGTCCGAAAGGCTCCGCTGAGGAAAATCATTTTACTGCAAAGGAAATGACCCACTCCAACAAAACATACAGTGAAGCAACAGGGGGGAGAGGAGACACAGGCCAAGAGAAGCTGGAGCAGCTAAATTGGGTGCAACTCCACTTCCCCTCAGTGGGTGAGTATGTTCTGCAAACCAACACATGCATTCAGCTTCATGTACGAGTTGTCTAGTTTTGTCACAGACACTCTGATACATCAGATTTACTCCTCGACTTTGATCTTTCAGAAACAAGAATCATATTTCTACTCCTGAACACAGCACAGAGCTGAACACAGACTGCTGGCTTCAGTTTCAAATGTCAAAGAGATCCAAACCTCAGAACATCAAATCATCAACAAACGGACCGAGACTCCCTGAGCTCCGTTCCCTGTGTGCCCCCCATACTAATTCTGCACATTTCAGAAGAAATGAGGGTGTTTTCAAGTCCCTTCTTTATTCTGTGACGAGGACAAAAAGTAGGAACTCTGTTTGGATTCAAGAGTGATACAATAAAAAAGGTTTTTGTCTTCACAGTAATGGTTCCACGGTCTGCCAGATGTTTAGTCAGACACTAACCTGCCTCTCTGTCACAGAGATGTACATTTTTACCTTTAAGCCTGTGCAATCCTGTGATCGGAAGGTTGCTGGTTTGAATACTCTTGACCGTAACATAAAAATTAAATTAAATTAAATCTGCCTCAAGACATCAAAGTTCATGCTCAGTCATCCAGGTACAAAATCCAATAATGGTCAATCAGGTCATCTGGACAGTTTCTTTTTAGTGGAAAGACGTTTAGCCCTCTATCCGGAGGGCTTCATCAGTCTGATGAGTCCCAAGTAGACTGTCTGAAAACGGCTTTTAGATTTAATAATAATAATAATAATAATAATAATAATAATGAATTTAATTTATAACACACTTTTTATTAATAAAAATCTCAAAGTGCTACAAAGTGCAACAAAAGCAAAAGCCAAAGATTTTACTGTATTCTGTAGTTAGGTCGATCGAGCTGAGATTTCCAAAATTCAAAACTTAACGCGTTGATTTTAGTTGTCAACCCTTCATCTTTGCAGGATGTCCTTCAGCTTTTGTGAAACCTAATTAGAAATAGCTTCACTTTTTAAAGAGTTGTGATAAAAATCAGCCGAGCAGCAAATGATCCGAGGTCAGTCAGGAGGAAATTGAAGCATAAAGTGCAGCAACATGGATGGTTGGTTAAAAAAAAGAAGAAAATAAAACGTGAAGAAATTCTTTAGTCTCTAAACTGAGATCGATGACTGGTTTCTAAAGCAGGTAAGACACTGACTGCTCAAAGATTTAGAATATTAAGAAATTGTATAAAACTGCATTTTTGTTCCCCTCAGATTAGTGTCTAAAAAGGCAAAGAAGAAAAACATGTCATTTTATACAGAGTGTGAAATTTTATTCTGGGTAGAGAAGCAAATTAGCCTATTTTTCTAAAATATCTCAGTTTAGGTGAGACAGGTTATGTCCCACATTTAGGTAATTTTCTGAAAAACCTCAAACTGGTTAAGTAGGTTGAAACGGTCCAAAAATCAGGTCGGACACATCAGTCAGTACCTCAGCAACTAAAATTGCACAAACTATGTGGAACGTTTGAAAGACTCGAACAATTCATGTGAAACTTTTCCTGACATTTCCACATTCATCCAATACAGTAATGGAGAATTCATAAAAACAGACTGAGAAACACGTTTAATCTAAATGGTAAAGTTAAAAAACAAAACTTTTTTTTTTAGAAAAGCCTTCTTCTAAATGATGTATGAAAGAAATGTTTGCATCCTTCAGTTTAAATCTGAGTGGAGCATCTCATATTGTCTTCTTGTTTACATGTACGACCAAAGGCATCATGGGAGATTAAACAAGGTGGATCCGTTTGGGCCTTTGCACAGTTTCTCATGAAGAGTTCACAAAGTTTTAGGTTTAATCTGCCTGAAGCAGCTCTGTTTCCTCAGATTATTCCTCTTCACTGCTGAATTTAACGTCTTTCATGTTGCACAAAACAAAACAAAACAATATTTTTTAATAATAATAATAATGAATTCAATTTATAATGCACTTTTCATTAATAAAAATCTCAAAGTGCTACAAAGTGTAACAAAGCAAAGATCAAAATAAAACAAGTGATAAAATCAAATAAAATCAATAATAATATCGACTAAGATCAAAGATAAAATCATGTGGATGCAGATTAGGCTTGCTTAAAAAATAAATAAAATAAAACAAGTGATAAAATCAAGTAAAATCAATAATGATATCAGCTAAGATCAAAGATAAAATCATGTGGAGGCAGAATAGGCATGCTTAAAAAGAAAAGTCTTAATGCTGCTTTTAAAGTCAACCAGTGACTGTGACTCTGATTCAAACAATTTCTTTTATTACACATACACTAATTACAGGAAACATTGTAAACCCTGCAGACAGTTTTACTGTGTTATGGTGCTTTTTGTCTTTGGATGTTCAGCTCAGGACCAAGTGAGAAGCACTTCAAGCCACATGTTTGAGTCACTTGTGCCGCTACACCCCTAGATTTCACTAATGAATGGAAAATAATTAATTTAAAAAGCCAAATGTTGTTTATCATCCCCCGTCAGAGTAAAAAGGAGGAATTGGAAGTACCATCACACAAAAATAACGAGAGAAACCCGAACTTCGCTTTATGACCTTCTAATTTGCAGTGGGTCACCTGGACAGTTAACTAGAGACATTGCATTTCCTGCGAAAATGAGTGTGAATGCTTATTGCAGAAGAACTTGCTGAAAACAGCTAAATTAGCTATAAAAAATGCTGAAATGTAGCTAAAATGAAAAAACAAGCCTAAATTAAGAACACATATTTGCTGAATTAGGTTAAGTAGGCAGAAATTAGCACAGAAATTATGAAATCAGTTAAAAAAAGCTAAAATTATCATAAATAAATGAATAAAATTTAAAAGTAACCCAACAAGAAGATAGTGGAAAGAGATGAAATGAGCTCAAACAATGTGGAATTAGCTGTAAAAGCTAAAATTTGCATAAAATAGCTAGCTGAAAAGCAGAAAAAACAGAAACTGAAAAAAGCGGAAAGGAGCATAACGCGCAGGAGTTAGCAGAAATAAGTTAATTAGGTTGAAAATAGCAGAAATCATCAAGAAAAACTTGAATTATCTGAAAACAGCTGAAATTAGCTAAAATATTTCTAAAATGATATCGGAAAAGATAGAACAAGCAGATTAGCAGAAGAAATTAGCTGAAGAAAGCAGAAAGAACATGTTTGCCCATTTAGACTGAAAGAAGCAGAAATTAGCACAAAAAAGTAGAAAATATCTGAATAAAAGCTGAAATTAGCAAAAAACTGCTGAAAAGTAGCTAAAAAGGCTAAAGAAGCAGACATTACAAAAAGGAAGTAGAGAGCACATTTTTCTTGAATTAAGCTGAAAAAAGTTGAAATGAGTGCAAAAAATGTGGACTTAGTTTAAAAAAATTAAATTAGGATAAAACAGCTAAATAGTAGCTGAAATGGTAGAAAAAGCTGAAACTTGCAGAAATAAGCTGAAAGGAGCATAACAAGCTGAAATGAGCAAAAATAATTTAGAAGAAGCACAAAAGTGAGAATAATCTGAAAGGAGTACAAAACATCTGAAAACCCCCCAGCTGAGATTAGCTGAAAGTAGCAGAATTTTTTTTATTGCACAAGGAAGCTGAAAGAAGCTGAACCAGAACAAAATAGGAAAGGGGCAGTAAAATGCTGTAAACAGATCTAAAGATTTGAAGGGTGTAAATGAGCTCAATTCATTTTCTATGAGGAAGAAAGTGGCAGAAAAGGCTAAATATTTGAAAAATTAAAAAATTAAAAAGCTAAAGTTGCACCAATACCAAAAGTCATAGCAGGATTGTACAGAAAGAGCTGAACATTTGATACATGATTTGTTAAAATACTGTAGCTTGAAAACTGCTAGATGCAAAACGCGCCAATAATTGTAAAATGGATCACACTGTGAATGCTTCAGAAGCGTTCACAGCATTAAAGCAAAAGTCTTATTGAATCTTCTTATTATCAGAGTCAAAGTAACAGGGTCCTGCAATTCATGTGTCTGTCAGACACGTTTGATTTGAAGGTTTGGCAAATAATCAGCCCAGTTTTAGTCTAAAGGTCTGCATTTCCTGATAATTTAAAGGTTCAGTGAGTCTGCAGTTTTTGGTAGAACGCAGCACTTAGGAAAATTGTCATCTGGGAAAGCATTCTGGTCCCTCCCCACTCAGAGCCATACATGGCTCTGCTCCCTCTTGCTCTCTGTGAAATCCAGCTCTGCTTCCAAATGCTCCGCCTCCACTACATGTCCTGTCAGCAGCTGCGAAGTTCTGTGATTATATGTTAATAAAACGTTCTAAAAAATAAAATAAAAACATGGAGCGCTGGTCCAGCACACCAGAACACCATGAAATCTGCAGAGCCGCGCGCAGCCACGTTGAACCCGAGTTTAATTCGCTCGTGACAAATTCATTCATTTCCTCAATTCATTCATGGACTCAGCTGCGGAGGATGAAGCGATCACTTGACTTTTGGCAAAAAAACAAAAGAAAAGTCCAGATCAGGGATGAAGAAGGGGAATTTAATACATTTGTGTCACATACAAAACAGTTTTGCATCGCTTTGCAATTATTTCAACGAGAACCTGCGCGGCCGCTGCGGGCTGGGACGGGGGGGGGCGTGGGTTAGGAGCGTGAGAAGTGAGAAGCTCTGTTTTTATTGGCTGGTTAAAAACTCTGTTTTTATTGGCTGGTTAACGGCGGGTCACTGTGGCTTTTTTGAAATTCTTATTTACCACCTGGAGAAGCAAGGGGACTATAGTTTTTTTCAGAGATTACTTTGTCTAACATCAGTCTGTCAGGAGATAGTGACAGAGTGAAGAAATATGTTAAAAATATATTTTTTAGACAACTTGCAGACTGCACTACAGAACTGCAGACTGTAGCTTTAACTAAAACACTCCGAGTCACTAAAACCAGGACCCCTGTGGGCTGCGACTACGGTAGTTTCTAAACACATTCCAGAAATAGTCAGGTCAAAGTGCGGCTGTAAGGTTTGCTGGTCACAAGCTCTCAAAATCCAGGGAGACTGTAGAAGACAATTTGCTGATGTCCAGTTATCAGTTGCCAACTAGTCTCCAAAAGACGCCTCCTCCAAGTCAGATCCTAACAGCTGTTGGTGTTAGCTTCTTGGAGTTATTTAAAGTATAAAAAAAATGTCCTGAAGTTCCAGACATCAAAAATTCAGAAACAGCATAAAACATCTGTGTCAAGATCAACCCAGATCACTCATATATAAACTGTTAAGTCAAAAGTTATGAGCAGAAACCATGCACTGGAAACTGTTGCTGTCACAATATTTATATACACAGGTTATTAAAACAGGCTCACGACTTGTAAAACTGAATCTCGTTAGACTTGATGACAGAAGGTTAACACTTCAAATAAAAAGTTAACTGAATAAATTAATCATATTGTGCAGATTAAGACCGCCCCATCAGGGCGTCTGCCTGTAGGTCACAGGATGCTTAGACAGGTTGGCCTTTCCAGACCTCTTCTTTAATCAGAGGCATCTGTTTCAAACGCCACGTAGGAAAATAAAAACTCACTCAAACCCCCTCTTTCATTAGCAAATCACAGAAAAAGCAGATCTAATTGCATCAGCATCTCAGATGGGTGATGGCAGCGTGTCGATTCAGAAGTTCAGGTTTGATTCAGCTTTTGTTCACGTGAAATTAAGAGGTTTTGTTCAATGAACTGATTCCCTTTTTAATGCAGATTGTACCCTTTACAGATGAAAGTGGATTTCTGTTTTCAGTCTCTAAGACAAACAGACAAATCAGCACGTGGAGCTTCTGTTCGACGCATGCAGGAGGAGGTTTGATGCAACCACTGTCCTCCCAGCCACAGATCGGAGGTGTTGGCTGAGCGCAGGAGAACTGAAACAGTAATCGGGTCGGAGCAAGGCGCCGTCAGGGCGGCGGGCTGACTGCTCCATCATTTGTCTGAAGATACAGAACAGCATTCTCCCCAAACAGAGGAAACTACACAAGAACTCCACACTTTAAAATGCTCTATCATTATCAGGACTTTAATTTGAACCCAAACCTCATCTCACCCTAAACCCAAATCCAACCCTAAAACTGGGTTCAGACCGGGCTTTGGGCCGTCGGTTCTGACAAAGTCCATGATTAAACCAGAAAAGGTCCTAAACAATTATTAAAGATGCTTTTCACTTGTTTTCTTCCTGCAGTTTCTCATCTCTCCATTCTGTTTAATCGTCATTTTTGGGACTCTGCATGAATGGTCGTCATGGCAACAGGATGAGGGGAAACTGACCCTCTTTTTGGGCTCACAATGTCTCCTCTATTTGTACAATGCAGACTCATATGAACTGGACTTCTTTTCATTGTTTTTGCTCATAGTTTTCAATATAAATGAACAAAATAGTTTTTGTTTTCTTTGTTAAATCAGTGTTCTGTACTTTTATCTGCTTTCATCAGAAGAGTTGCAGATTTAAGTTTTCTTTTCCACATTTACCCCAAATATAACATGGTTTTTGCACGTGAGCTGTTGAAGTCAGAGGAAGTGTTTGTGACTGAGTGGATCAGCCATGAATCGGTTTCTTCTGCTGGATGAGAGGAACAGGAGAACCACCAGATCCTGTTTTTTGTTAGTTAGTTTGTTTTCTTGTAGATAAACACAATCTACTGTTTTTAAACCAATAATTTGCTGAAGTTTTGCCATGTTTTCAGCAAATGAGCATTTCATTTGGCCGTAAGATCCTTCTGATGGATCAAACCAGCACAGTTGAAGGGAAAAAGGAAGAAGTAAGGAAAAAGGATCACAACAAATCAAGCAAAATATGGTACTTTCAAAACAATATCTTCAATCTTCAATACTTGGTTGGGAATCCAACGTTGTGGCATTGAGGCATCAGCCTGTGGCATTGCCTGGGAGTTATGGAAGCCCAGATTTCCTTCAGACTGAAATCTGTCAATCATTTCAGTAGGCGTGTCAAAGTGACCAATCAGCGAGCTCAGTTGAGTCCCCTTCGTGCTCAGCTGCTCATATTACAACAAGGAGAACGCGAGCGTTTGAAAGCTGATAGTTTCTGAAAGTATAGAAGCGAAAACATACGCACAAAATATGCGCGCATACGCGCGTATACGGAGTCTGCTTCAGTGTATCTCGGCCTTTATGCTTGCTGTCAGCTCTTCTTTGTTGTTGGGTCTGGTGCCCCTCATTTTTCTCTTGAGAATATCCCATAGATTCTCAATGGGGTTTAGGTCCGGTGAGTTGGCTGGCCAGTCAAGACTGTGGCATGGGCATCAAGCCAGGTTTTGGTGCTTGGGCAGGGGCCAGGTCCTACTGGAAGATGAAATCTGCATCTCCATACAGATCCTCAGCAGAAGGAGTCATGAAGTGCTCTAAAACATTCTGGTAGACTGTTGCGTTGACCTTGGATTTAAGAAGCAGAGTTTACCAACACCTGCATCGGACATTGCACCCCAAATCATGACTGACTGTGGATATTTCACACTGGACCTCAAGTAGTATGGGCTCTGTTCCTCACCCTTCTTCCTCCAAACCCTTGGACCTTAATTTTCGAATGAAAGGCACACTTTTACTTTCATCCGAAAAGAGGACCAAGGAACCCGACAGATGATTAGTGCGTCACACTCAGATTAAAACATTCATGCCATGCAAAATTTGGGCTGATTTCTCCACAGTATTCAATTTTTTAACGGGTTTTCATGGGTTTCATGAGCTGGAAGCCCAATCTATGTAAAAAATAAACAAATGAGAGGAAATAATTTAAATTGTGGGCCCTGAATCTATCATCTATTAAAGATTATCTTTTTGAATGAAATTATAGAAGTTAAACAACTTTTCCATGATATTCAATTTTTTTGGAAAGGGTCTGTATATATATATATATATAGACTCATACGTGCGTCTGCTCTTTGTGGACTTCACATCTGCCTTCAACACCATGATCCCCCAAACTCTGATAGACAAACTATCTACACTTGGACTAAGCCCCTCTATTTGTAACTGGGTACTAGACTTCTTAACAGACAGACCACAGTCCGTGAAGATCCACAACTTCTCCTCCTCCACCATAACCCTTAGCACTGGCTCTCCTCAGGGATGTGTGCTGAGCCCCCTTCTGTTCACTCTGCTCACATATGATTGTACAGCCACACTTCCAGGCTGTCATATTGTTAAGTTTGCAGATGATACAGCGGTGGTGGGATGCATTACAAACAATGATGAGTCCAGCTACAGACAGGAGGTGGAACACCTGGAGAGCTGGTGCAAAGAGAATAATCTTCACATGAATGTGAAGAAGACAAAGGAGATGATTGTGGACTTCAGAAGGAACAAACACACCATGCCCCACTGAAAATAGGTGGGTCTGCAGTGGAAGTGGTCTCCAGCTACAAATACTTGGGTGTACACATGAATGATAACCTCAGCTGGAGCAACAACACCACCAGCCTGATCAAGAAAGGTCATCAGAGACTCTACTTCCTCAGACGGCTGAGACGAGCTGGTCTGAGCAGCCCAGTCCTCACCTCCTTCTACAGGTGTGCAGTGGAGAGCATCCTGTGCTCCAGCATCAACGTGTGGCATGGAGGCTGCACAGTTGAAGAGAGGAAAGCTCTGCAGAGAGTGGTGAAGGCTGCACAGAAGTCTGTTGGAGTCAGTCTCCCCACCATCACAGACATTTACACCTCCAGATGCAGGAAAAGAGCCACCTGCATCATGAAAGACCTCACTCACCCAGCACACTCACTCTTTGCCCCACTCCCCTCAGGACGGAGGTTGAGGAGCATCAAATGTAGAACCACTAGACTGAGGAACAGCTTCTACCCTGAGGCTGTTAGACTCATGAATAAATAAAAATAAAATAAAAAATAAACACTGCAAAATATCACATCATACTGATGCTGATCTGTTTTCTTGTTGCTGTATTCATCTGTGACCATCTGCTCATACAAACTCATGTTCGTGCTGCTGTTTATTCCCACTATATTAGGCTTAGTGTATTACTAGTTGATGCTTTTCTTAGTTAGTTCTAGATGTTATTACTGTTTTTCTCTTTCATTGTTGTTGGATGTAACTGGGACCTCGTGTACATAATCTCGTTTTCATCTCATGTACCACATGCGGTGCAAATGACAATAAAGACTCTCTGACTCTGACTCTCTGATATATATATATATATATATATATATATATATGTATATATATATATATATATATATATATATATATATATATATATATATATATATATATATATTAGGGTTGTACATCTCTGTGTGACAGACGATTCGATTCACATCTAGATACAAAGGTTACGATTCGATTCAAAAACGATTTATTTTAAAAACGGAACGATTCGTGATTCGATGCAGTGTAAAAGCGATTCGGTTCGATTCGGTTCGATTCGATTAAACTTCAAATAATTCTACGTTTTAACATTTGTTGATGTACCGGTAGACAAATATTTCATTATGAAAGAAAAAGGACCACTTCTATAAATGTGACATTCTTAGAGCATTTTTAAATTTGTAAAAGTCCACATATATCATATCTAAAAGGGTGCTGTAAAGCACTGGTAAAAATAAAGTAAAAAGCCAAACAAAATAATCACATGTTAAATGTGTTTATTTTTAAACATGGACCTAAAAAGACCAGCTAAAAGAAAATTTCCTACAGAAAATACAGAAAAAATATAAAAGGCACAAATGGTTACAGCAGCATGTAATAAAATAAAAATCACTAGGAAAAAAAACCCAGGAATAAGCTATAAGCACAAAGCTCCTGTGCAATAACCCGCTGTGCAATAACCCGCTGTGCAATAACCTGTTGTGCAATAACCTGTCACACAACCTGTAGTTTAGTAGTTATGTGCAATATAGATCATGTGCATTTTAGCTTATATTTCATTACTACCTTGAAATAGTTATTCACACAAATTCATCCTGCTTCACCGTTAAAATTCTACCATGTTGTTTACTATTTTTCTCTTCAGAAACTTTGTAAATATTATAATTACTGTTTCACTTTTTGGTAGTTTATTTTGTACCCTTATTGCATGCTTTAGTATTTCCTGTTTGCTTGTTGTTTGTTTTTCAGCAAGTCAAAATCGTTTTTTCTCATCCTGAGCATTTCATTGTACTAAGTTAACCCTGTCTTAACCTGGGGCCTCATGTACAAAGACTTGCGTGGACTTCTTACTGAAAAGTGACATACGGTCAAATCCAGAAAACGGCGTACGCACAAAAAAATCCAGATGTATCAAACTGTGCGTACGCCGGAATCCACGCACATTGCTTTTGTACATCACAATCAACGTGGAATTGAGCGCACATGAGAGAGTGGCCGACTCCGCCTTTGACACGCCTCCATATAAATATGCAAATTCATTTAAATATGCCCTGCACGAGAGGAATGTCGTCATTGCTCTATTGCAAATCATGTCGAAACGTGGAAAAAAGAGGAACTTCACGGACTGTGAACTGGAGACACTTCTGAGTGAGGTAGAGAGGCACGGAAAAAGGTTTTGTTTGGCACGCGTAGGCAAGCACTTTTAAAGTGCGACTAAACCCACAATTAACTTTTTTTAGCTGATAAACTCCCTAGAATGTGTTTAAAATGTTATCTAGCACTATGGCTGTGTTTATTCTCACATAATTGTGCATATCTGTGTAAATTGGCAATATTTGGCAATATTTGGTCTAAAAATGTGTTTACGGTTGTTATAAATTCCCCAGTATCTATGCATTGTTTTTGTTCAGACATCTTGTTAGACAGCTAATTTGTATTTTTTACATCAGGCATCTTGTTAGACAGCTAAGGGGTCCTTTGGGAAAATAATATAGCTGAAAAAAAAGCCGTTGGGTTTTATAGCCGTTGGTGTTTCTATCGTTGATGCCTGTCTGCGTTTGTGACAAGGGTGAGTTTATACAACATTAATGAGCGCTAATTTCTTCTTTCATATATAAATGGGGTGGCGATTTTTGGCGCAAATATGAGACAGTCCAAGAAATGTTTATTTCATGTTGAAAGTTCTGTCTTATTGTAATATTAAGGGTAAGCTAAGCTATTTGTTAGCCTGTACTTATTTAGCCGTTTCTTTTATTTCAGATACCAGACAGACAGAAAAAGGGACAGTTAATGCCAGTTACTTTCAGTTAGGAAGAAGTTACAGCTCAGAAAAAGGAAACTGCATGCTGTAAACGAACTGGTCAGTTAATTAAACTCCCAAAAAACACCATCTTGCTGTGTCAGGACTCACTCTCTGATCGGAGTGTCTGTGTGGATGAAGTGCTCCAGCTAAACTCCTAAAAATCATCATACAGTCCTAACTCTCCATAACATTTGGTCCTTCGAGCCGGATTACTTCACTCATATCAGCAAAATGGACACATCAAGATTAACAGAACGGCCACGACAGCTACCAGCTCACCTCCAGGACTACCAAGTTAGCCTTCCTCAGTCGCTAATGTCTTATGCTGCCCCTCATCAGGATGACAACCTAAGTGCCAGTGCACAGCAGCTGCAGTCACTCAGCCTGCAGACCAAGTCTGCTATTCAGCATGGCCAGCTACTTTCACTCGGGCTCTCACGGTGTCATTTCCCAGCGGCGGCAGTCGATAAGGCAAGCCAGTACAACACAGTACTACAAGCTAATACCCAGCCTGGCTCACGAGTGGGGTGTGAAAGGACCCCATCTCCTGCCCTAAGTGAATGCAGCCTGCAAAGTTATCCCAGCACAGATGACTGCTCAAGTGAACATTCTCTAGCATCCCAACAAGCAACATCTTTTAAGTTGAGTCTTCGGCCAGACAGTACAACCTGGTCTCTTCCAGTTACATTAACATCTGCATCACAGTTTGGAGCTGAAATCAGGCAACCACTCTCCACTACAATGAGCATGTTACAACCCACAATATCTACGTCATACCAACCAGCCTATCAAATAATGAATCCCGTGACTACAGCTGTAAATGCTCAACAATACCAGCCCAATTATACAGGTCCAGCCCATACAGAATACCAGCCACATCCAGCTGTGTCAACACAAGCAGGTCAACCCCTGGCTCCAGCAACACCACGTCAGGTGCTGCAACCCACATCACTATCAAACAATATCATGCTTCAGTGCCAGAACCTCTACACCCCTATGGCAGTGCCACCGCCTGTGTATCAACCCACACAAGGTAACACCACACAGCCTGTGTACCAAACTGCACAGCCGGTGTATCAGCCCACACAAGTTAATGCTGCACAGCCTATGTATCAGCATACACAAGTCATCAATGCACCTCCTATGCACCAGCCCCCACCGTTTAGTACTGCGCAGCCCATCTTGCAGCCGCCAGGTTATCAGCCAGGTCCATCTCCACAACCTGTTCTCCAGTTTCAACCTCCTGCAGTACAGACGGTCTACCAGCCAGTGCCTGTCATGGTAGGGCCAGCTCCCCATGGTTACAGTTCTTTCCTGCCACAGTACACCATGCCACAGTCCACATACAGTTTCCAGCCGCCGAAGCAGCCTGTTCCTGTACCTGAACTGCCCAAGCTGGTTCATGATAGTGAGAGAGAATTTACTGACCTTAAGATGGCACTAGACCACCTGCTCGACCCCCATACAGAGCTGTCTGAGCACTACAAATACCGTGTACTTATGGAGCGTCTAGTCCTGGAGGAGGCCAAGCTGATTGCTCAGTCTTGCAGACATTATACCCAACCTTACACAGCTGCTATGGAGGCACTACAGAGACAATATGGACAACCACATCAGCTAGCACAGAGTGAGATTGCTACTATTCTAAACGCCCCTGATGTAAGATCTGGGGACACAAAAGGCTTCCAGAGCTTTGCCCTCAGTGTTGACCTGCTAGTAGGAATGCTCACTTCATTAGAGGGACCAAATGGTACAGAAACAATGTCAACTGGTCACGTCGACAGACTGTTGAGTAAGCTTCCCAGGTACCTGAGAGACAGTTTTGTAGAGCACCTCCAGACACAAGGTCGTTTTAACACAAGTCAACTCAACCCCTACAACCTCAGAGACCTTGCCAGCTGGCTCAAAGTAAAGGCAGAAGCTCAAAGACTCTCTGCAAAAATGGCACAGCGCCACCGCCCTGAAGAGCCACCTGCCTCCAGGAGAGAAAGACACGCTCCAGCTCCAAAGCCTCGAGCACAATCTGTTTCTGTCTATCACGGCTCTGATGAACCCAAAGCTGATAACAGTTTTCCTGCAGAGGTAGCCCACTCTGATCCCAAGTCACAAAGATTTAAGAAGCTGTGTCTCTTCTGTAAGAGCACAGAGCACTATCTATCCCAATGCTCTGTTATTGTACAGCATTCACCAGAAGAAGTCAGGAGATGGCTTGAACGTGGTAAGCGCTGTTATAATTGTGGGAGGACCGACCACCAACCTGAAGCCTGCACTTTAAAGAAACCATGCAGTGAGTGTCAGGAGATTCATCTGAGAGTTCTACATGATGTTGCCAAGTCAGACTCGCGTGTCTACCTCATCACACCACGCGACCAAGCCACGCTCAGCACCTCTAAGCAAGGAGGAAAAGTGTATCTCAAGGTGGTGCCCATCCTAATAACTCACGGCCGGAGGTCACTGAAGACCCATGCCATCCTGGATGATGGAGCTGAAAGGACAATAATTCTACCAGCAGCTGCCCAACGTCTAGGCCTTAAAGGTAAAACAGAGACCCTCACTCTACGCACTATTCGCCAAGACGTGGCCCATCTGGCTGGTGAGTCTGTTTCCTTCTATGTTGCCCCACTAGGGAACTCTAAGGAGCGCCACCACATTAAAGCTGCCTATACAGCAGGCCAGCTAGCTTTAGCAGAACAATCATACCCTACAACTGCATTACAGAGACGTTACCGCCATCTACAGGGTCTTCCAATCTCTGACTTTAGTGAAGTGCAGCCGTTGTTATTAATTGGTGCTGACTACACACACTTGATCACAGCAAAAGAGCCAGTGAGATTCGGTCCAAAGGGCAGTCCAACAGCAATCCACACAAGCCTTGGTTGGGCACTTCAGGGTCCAGACAGTATGGATTCTACTGCTGCTTCCTGCTATCTTACGTCCTTCACCCCAGCACCAGAAGACCTCTACCAACAAGTTGAACGTCTCTGGCAGCTTGATGTCCTCCCTTTTCGAAACGAAAAGCTAGTAGTCCGCTCCCGGCTGGACCAAGAAGCTATCAACATCCTTCAGGGTCCAGACAGTATGGATTCTACTGCTGCTTCCTGCTATCTTACGTCCTTCACCCCAGCACCAGAAGACCTCTACCAACAAGTTGAACGTCTCTGGCAGCTTGATGTCCTCCCTTTTCGAAACGAAAAGCTAGTAGTCCGCTCCCGGCTGGACCAAGAAGCTATCAACATCCTCGAAACACGCACAGAGAGAGTCAAAGTGGGAGATACTCTCCGTTACGTCACACCACTACTTCGCACTAAAGATGCACCACCACTCAAGACCACACCTGAAGCAGTCATGCCCCTGCTTCGTAGCACAGAGAGGCGACTACAGAAAGACTCCATCCTAGCTAATCAATACAAGGCAGAGATCCAAAAGCTCATCAGTGAAAAATGTGTTGTCAAGCTCAGTGAAGATGAGGTAAAAGCATCCAACGAGTCATGGTTCATACCTCACCACCTCGTTCACCACAACGGCAAGGCCCGTCTTGTATGGGATTGCTCCTTTGTCCACAATGGCCTTTCACTTAATGAACAGCTCCTCGCAGGCCCAACCCTTGGTCCATCGCTCATCGGTGTTCTACTACGTTTTCGCCAGTATGCAGTGGCCATAAGTGGGGATATCCGAGCGATGTTCCATCAGGTTCGTCTCCTACCTGATGACCAGCCACTACTGAGATTCGTCTGGAGAAACCTGCAACGGGAACAGCAACCTGAGGTCTATCAGTGGTGTGTCCTTCCGTTTGGGACAACCAGCAGCCCTTGCTGTGCTACCTTTGCTCTTCAAAAACATGTTAAAGACCACGTTGAAGGCAATGAAGACATTCTACAGTCCATTGAACAGTGCTTTTATGTGGACAATTGCCTGCAGAGCCTCTCAACACCTGAGGCAGCAAAGGCTCTCATCGACAAGCTTAGGCAGTTCCTCGCTTTAGGTGGGTTTGAGATTCGGCAATGGGCAAGCAGTATTCCAGACGTCATTACCCATCTGCCTCCTACTGCCTGCTCTGAGAGTGCAGAGCAATGGCTAGCAGAAAAAAGCCCTGATCCACAAGAGCCAGCACTAGGCCTAAGGTGGCATTGTCCAACTGACCAACTTGGCTTCCGAGTCAAGCCTTCAGAGAGCCAAACACTCACCATGCGCTACGTGTACAAGGTGCTTGCCAGGCAATATGACCCACTTGGGATCATCATCCCATACACGACGAGAGCCAAAGTCATTGTGCAAAGGTTGTGGGAAAAGAAGAGGAACTGGGATGACCCTAACCTCCCTCCAGATATCATTGAGGCATGGTCAAGCTGGGAGAGAGAACTTCCTGATCTGGCAAGAGTATCAATTCCCAGAACCTATGCTCCACTGGAAGCTGCTACAGAAGGTACAGAGTACATCCTTCATGTCTTCTGTGATGCCTCAGAACAGGCATATGGCTCTGTTGCCTATCTCGCCACAGTCGGCAATGTAGTACACATCTCTTTCGTCATGGCTAGGTCGAGAGTAGCCCCAAAGCGCCAACAATCAATGCCACGTCTGGAGCTCTGCGCAACGCTAACAGGAGCGCAGCTGTCCTCCCTTATCCATCGAGAGCTTACTATTAATATCAGAGAGACTTACCTTTGGACTGACTCCACCACAGTCTTGACCTGGCTGACATCTGAATCTTGCCGGTTCAAGGTTTTTGTTGGGACCAGAGTCTCAGAGATCCAGGAGCTGACTGCCTCATACACGTGGCGGTATGTGGACACTACCAACAACCCTGCTGACGACTTAACAAGGGGTAAAACTCTGGCTGAGCTTGCCATGCCAAATCGATGGATCCAAGGTCCAACCTTCCTCCGCATGCCATCGCACCAATGGCCTTCAACTCCAGACTATGCTAATGCAGCAGATCCCTCTGAGCTCAAACATACCATATTCTGTGGCCTTACGCAAATACATCCCCCAGATCCATTGCCTGATGCCGCACAGTTCAACAGCTGGACAGACCTGGTAGAAGCAACACACCAGTTACTTCATGGGGCGGCTGCCAACCTGCCTGCACCTACTCTCGGTCTGCCTCAGAGTGAAGTACACCTGTTGAAATCCAGTCAGGCAGAAAGTTTTCCTGAAGAAGTCAAGTGCCTAAAGGCTGGTAAGCCTGTGTCCCCTAGCAGCAAGCTGAGCTCACTCGCTCCAGAGATGGACTCAGAGTCTGGCCTTATCCGAGTTGGAGGCCGACTTAGACATATGGATTCTGGCCCTACCGACATTCACCCAGTTGTGCTTGACTCCAGCCATGCAGTCACCAGACTCCTGATTAAAGACATTGATGCTCGTTTGCTCCACCCGGGTCCCGACAGGGTCTTTGCAGAGCTCAGGCGGCAATATTGGATTCTACGGGGGAGACAAGCAGTAAAGAAATATCAACGAACCTGTTCTGAGTGCACCAAATGGAGAGGGAAGCCTACAGTGCCTATGATGGCAGACCTACCTCCAGCGCGTCTGAGATTCTTGAAGCCACCATTCTACTCCACAGGAGTGGACTGCTTTGGTCCTTATGTCATCAAAATTGGACGCAGAGTGGAGAAGCGCTGGGGAGTGATCTTCAAGTGCCTCACAACACGCTGTGTCCACCTAGACCTGCTGGCAGGTCTTGATGCAGATTCCTTCCTCTTGGCACTGAGAAGGTTCATAGCACGAAGAGGAACTCCTGCTGAGATGCTCTCAGACCAAGGGACTAATTTCAGAGGGGCCGACAGAGAGCTAAAGGAGGCATCGGCAGCTATGGTTCCAGAGCTACAAGAGAAGCTTGCCAAACACCAGATTAAGTTCCAATTCAACCCACCAGCAGCACCTCACTATGGTGGGGCTTGGGAGCGAGAGATACAGTCGGTCAAGAAAGCTCTTCAGGTAGTTGCCGGCACACAGTCCCTCCACGAAGACGTCCTTCTCACACTTCTGATCGAGGTAGAGGGCATTCTCAATGCCAAGCCCTTAGGCTATGTTTCATCAGACATAGCTGATCCTGATCCAGTGACGCCAAATATGTTGTTGATGGGGCGGCGGGACGCCTCCTTACCCCAAGTGTCTTACGCTCCTGACGTAGTCACAAGAAGACGCTGGCGCCACTGTCAGATGATGGTGGACCACTTCTGGGTGCAGTTCCTGCGACATTACCTTCCATCCTTGCAAGTTCGGCAGAAGTGGAGGCGGCCTACTGACGACCTCACGCAGAGCACGATCGTCATGATCGTTGATCCCCAGCTTCCGAGAGCAAAGTGGCCCATCGGGAAGGTTGTCAAGGTGATCGAGAGTGCAGACGGTCGGATCCGGTCAGCTGAGGTTCAGATTGGAGAGAAGACCTACCTGCGGCCGGTATCACGTTTGGTCCAGCTGCCGGCCATTCCACCTGATGATGGACCAAATTCAGGGACTCCACCTTTATCCTAGGGAATTTAATAGACTTTACATAATAGCTAGGCTATTCTGGGGGCGGCTGTTATAAATTCCCCAGTATCTATGCATTGTTTTTGTTCAGACATCTTGTTAGACAGCTAATTTGTATTTTTTACATCAGGCATCTTGTTAGACAGCTAAGGGGTCCTTTGGGAAAATAATATAGCTGAAAAAAAAAGCCGTTGGGTTTTATAGCCGTTGGTGTTTCTATCGTTGATGCCTGTCTGCGTTTGTGACAAGGGTGAGTTTATACAACATTAATGAGCGCTAATTTCTTCTTTCATATATAAATGGGGTGGCGATTTTTGGCGCAAATATGAGACAGTCCAAGAAATGTTTA